>BMAW01037960.1:30209-50212 GCA_019974015.1 Nephila pilipes | reverse complement strand
ATATATATATATATTATTTATATTACTCTACTTGTTTCACTATTGAACGTTAAAACATGTTTTACATCATTTACAGTACAATAAGAAAACTCCAATAGTTGAATTATGAATTTATTAAAGCTACACAATAGGGAAGAAATATATCCGTATAGAGTCGGACGCATATCCACCTTGTCAAGCAATGAAGAACAAAGAAAAGGAAATGTTGCCTGCTTGGGAAGTTAAAGTAAAAACTATTCAGATCACATGGTAATATTAGTATAAACTATGCATAGGAAAATGAATGAGAATTGCCATGTAACTTAAGGAAATGTGATGTATTATAAGATACCTAAGCCTAATGCAGTTGTTACGAATTATATGAAAAAACAACTTACATTTTGCAACACATTCAAGAATCTCTAGAAATTCATCGTTTGACAGCGATCCATCATCTTGAGCAAATGCTCCATTCATACAAAGGAGTATCATAATTAGAGGTGGAATGCCGTGGAAGCTCATTTTCTTTGCGTTAAACAAATATGAATATTACTCTAAATGTTTTGTCTAATTTTCCCTTCTCTTAAATATTTTAAATATGACTAGTCATCTATTATGTCAAGTGAATAGCATTTTTTTAAAATTTCAAATTAACTCAATTTAAGTACTTTAACTTCTGAAATTATGGAAATGTTCTACATCAATCTAAATCAGATAAAAATGCAATTAAGTTTATCTAAATATTTTGCCATGTAATATATATATACATGTAATATATATATACATGTAATATATATATACATGTACATTGTTTTGAATGACAATTTACTTTGATTTCAATATGAGACAAGACTGCATAATTTTTGCAATTAAATCGGGTCATTGTTGGAATGAAGTAAATATTTAACTAAGAAACTAGTATGTTTATACATACTATGAAGAAAGTATTTTTTATCAAGAAATTAAAATTAAAACTACATTGGTAAAACAACAATTATTGCTCTGAAAAATACTCTTGTAATATGAAAATACAAATATATATATTAATCCACATGGAGTTGATACAAAATTTTCAACGGAATAAAAAATTATAAAATTTAAATTGCCACGTTTAATTTAAATAACTTTGAATAATGTTGAGTTATGTATTATTATTTATTGTTGAAATAGTTCCTAATACTAAGAAAAAGGTTATGTTATAAGAATCAATTTTATTATCTCTTACAATGCCATCTATCCTTATGGGCTTAATTTGTTCTGTTTTCTACTGATACAAATATTTAAGCAAAATAATAAATAATATATTCACTAAAGGGATAGTGATTACACATACTTTTTAGAAAATTATAATGCCAATAAAAATGAATTACTGGAGGTAAATACAATTAAAGTAAATGCACAGATGAAAATGAAATTAAGAAAATGATTATGGAAATAAATAATAAATTAAAATTTTATAATATTAAAAATGTTGAGCGTTTTATATTTGGTATAAAAAAAAAGAAATTGGTGAATTAAAGGAATTTTTTTTGCATAATAAAATACAGAAATTAATCTTCTGCGTGTAATTCAGGATATTACAAACTTTTTTTTTGTTCTTAATATAAATAATTTCAGGGATTATAAAATAAGACGTCGAAATATTTAATTTTTCACAGTTGAATTGGTTATTTCAAAATCCACGTAAATCTTTTTTTGCCAAAAAAGTGGTTTTTTTTTTCGTTACGATAGCGCCATTGAAGGTAGACCATAATTTGGGTAAAAAAAACAGATCAATTACTACATTCCTTCTTGTTCAAACAATATAGTGTGACAGTTGTTCATTCCAAAACAACATTGCAACATCATTTCTTAATTAATTTAAGTGGATCTTGTATGAATCAGCACAGAATCTGTGCAAGGAAAAACAATGACGTGCAGCAAAATATTCGGTTTTATGCAACATTTACCACGGTTACACTTCCAATACAAAACAGTTTTACTTACGGTAATTTTTAGTGTTCATTGTTATGGTACAAAAGATCTGTAAATAGGAAAATCTACATTTTACATCAGTCATAGGTGCATTGCTAACAAGATAGCAAATGTGGTTTATTCCTTGTTCTTGCGTTATATTGAAAATAATATTGAACCACATATGAAACATTTATATCTGTTTTCTTATTGTTGTCTTACGTACAACAGAAACAATACGTTGTTGAAGTTTATCAGTATTTCCCTTAAGAAATGTAGCCGAATTTATACAAAAAAAACCAGGTTTGTCGATAGAATCATATAGGAGAAGTATTCTAATGTAATAAATCGAACACATTTTTCTCCTTTGATAAACAGAAGTTTTATTACGATTCTGACAAAAAAAAGGTCCATAATAAGGGAGGAATTTATTGATGAATCATTAAAGACTCATTTATAGTGAAAAAACTTTCACTTCCATTATCCGAAGCCTAATATGTATCTAAAGTGTCAATTAACAGTAATAAATTAGATGATTTAGAACGAATTCAGGATAGCATTCTGGAAGAGTATATGTTATTCAATCGAAACTTATTAGAATGGCCAACTGCAGAAGTTGAAGATAATCCACTTAAAAATGATGGAAAATATGATTATATACCTTAACAGTAGAAAAAGGTGAAATTCTTAATATTTACGTGCTACACACATTAATTATGATTAAAAATATCATTAATATGACTATTTTGTTTAATTTAATTTTCACTAAACTTTGCTTCTTGCTAAAGCAACATTAGTCAAAGACGGTGGATTTTAAGTTTTTCTTAAAAGAATTTATTGTTAATAAATAATAATTACAAGCTGTTTATAATTTCTTGGAAAATGTTTCAGTGATTTCTTCATTAATTTTGATTAAAATGTGATTAATATGGCAGTTTTATTTAATTTAAATTGCATTACACTCTGTTTCTTGCTAAGACACCAAAAGTCTAAGACAGTATTTTAGGTATTTTTTAAACTTGATTGTTCATAAATAGTAAAAATTATAAGCTCTTTATATAGCTTAAAGTCTAAATCCTATATTTTGCTCAGAAACGTCTTTGAAAATTTGCTTCCTTGCATCTTATACATTTTTATTGATTCCTGAAAATCTCTTATTGTGTTGTAGTGGTTTTTTAGATGACCCATTCAGTTAAATACATGAATAAATCTTATGAAATATCCAGTTATAAAAATATTCGTAATCAATGTAAAAAATACTTTAAATATTAAAATATATAAAATATTTGCAATATTAAAAACTATGAAAATTTAATTAATGAAAAAAATATGACGACTTTTTTAATTATAATAAATTAAAAGATATTTCAGCAACAATGATATTTGTAAATTATAAGGTTTTAAAAAAGAATTATATATATATAAGCCATTGAAGCATTTAGTTAATATAGATACTGCGTTAGTAACTGCAATAAACAATTTAAATTTAAGACTGATGAGAGTACATGTATTAAAGAGAATTCCACAAAAATTTCAAAAACGATTATACTATTGGTTATTTTTATAAAGTCCTTAGCAATATTATGTGCAAAGAATTCTATAAAATTAATTTCATCAGGTTTAAGCAAAATCTTAGACGAATCCTTTGACTCTGAATTGGACAAGATTTTGATAAAATAATCATCATATATAGCAAGTACATTGATAAAAAAATACTTATACTTTAATTCTGACTTGTAGCGAAGTTTCCTGATATATAATATATGCAAGCTGTTAAAATGGAACTAATATCAAAATTATTATTCTCCCGATAGTTTTTTTTAAATATTTATTTAAGTTCTTTAAGTGCCAGTTTTACCTTAAAAAATGACTTTAATTAAATCAAAGTTTGAAGGAGAAATATTTATAATTCTGGAATATGATAGTATTAATGTTTGAAAATTATTTCTTTTTTCATTCCAAATTTCTGCTTTTTAATTGTTTTTACCAAAAAAATTAACTGATGTCGATTTTTCAAAATGACCTAAAATTGCTTACAATAAATGATAGAAATTGCATACCATGCCATTAAATTGTAAAAATTCTCCTGATTATTAATGATTTTAATTAATTTTTGTTATGATTACTTTAATTTTATATTTTAATGTAGCTTAAAGTATAAGGGATATTCCGAAAGTAAATTTCTTCATTTTTTTCACACGAAAACTTTATTACCGAAGGAACCATGTCATCCTAATCTATTCATTCCTGAAATGCAAGGAATTGTCGCTCCTCCACCTCAGCATTATTTTGGATAGACCTGATTAAGACTAATATGCAGTATACGTGCTATGTCTGTTATGCACCTACATCCAATACGTTGATGAGGAACCCTCAGCGTCTAACCATTTGACGTCACCCTACACGGTCACTAGGTGAATGACTAGTCCCACGTGCCCATTCATACTGGGCACACACTTTTATTCCCAACCACAGAAACGCTGGTCTGCTGCTCTTTTCTTTGTCGCTCTGTGCATGCTCTCCTCCGTTGAATAGACAACGGGTGGGGTGGTTTCATCTAGTGCACCATGTGCTTCTTCAGAAAGAATGACAAAACTTACTTTCAGAGCATCCCTCGTATTAAAGTTTTTTATATAATAATAGTTAAGCAACCAAAGAAATCCAGAAAAGAGAATTGCTTTATCCATAAAACCTATAACAAATAAGACGAGAGGGCTCAAACATATTTACCTTTAAATATCCCACGACTTCTCTTTCAGATCTCGAACCCGTGTTAAGAATAAAAATAAATGATATTCATATTACATAATTTAATTTTTAATGATTGATATTACTTGATTAAAATTAGAGGAAGTTTCCGAGAAGGGAAAATGGAATGTTATCTCACATTATAAAGAAATAACTAACAATCGTATAAATTAATAAATCTAATAGTAGAACATAGTTTTAAAAAAATTGCTTAAAATGGATGTTAAAAAAAACTTCTCATATCTTACAAATTTACATTAAATGATTATTCCATGTGATGTGCACGAATTTTTTTTCTTCATTGAATTGGAATATATACTTATATATATATATATATATATATATATATATATACATACATATAAATGAAAATGAATCACCATGAAGATATTGAACTAGTCCTATTGAACCAAATCACTATACCGGTAGAAGAGCGAGTCATGTGAAAATGTGTAAAATAACAAGCAAACAAATGAAAATTGCTTATTAAATAATGAATTCTTACAACCTCATCAATAACTATACATATCACAACCCGGCAAAGTATATGATCGATGAGTATGTTAATGCTAGCTTTTATAGCAACAATGCACAGTTAATCTGTGGTATTCACTCCTGTTCCTCTGTGCATATCCCATAATAACTTACAGGTGAACAATGGAAAAAAGACACCACGAAATTAGTTGAGACCGAGAATAATGATGGTGTATAAAGTACCTGTACCTATCAACATTTCTACCTTCATGCACTCCGTGAAAGAATAAGGAAAAAACGACCCGAATAGTGGAAGGGCAAGTCATTCCGCATTGTCTGTCAAGAGGTTTCTAACCAAGTACAGCATCCCAATGTTAGAACATCCGCCTTATTCGAAGGATCTTCTGCCATGCAACTTCTATCTGCTTCCTAAGGTGAAATCTGCATTAAAATGAACAAGATTTCAGTCCATTTAGCTGTGAAAGAGGAAGAGAGCGGCACGCTTCCTGAAGGACCTGACAGAAGAAGACTTCCAGCAATGTTTCGAACAATGGAAGATTCGCATATAAGGATAGAGGAGGGGTGTATACTGAAGATAATAATAAGTAAATATGTATGACATCAAAATAAAAATTTTATAGCATCAGTCTCGTTATTTAATAGTCACACCTTGAATGCAATGGATTAGAAATTTTTTTTTCTTAGATATCACCTCTGAAGTCTATAGCTAGCGTTTTTCTACAGGCTAAGGTGACTTTAATCCTCGAACAATATCCAATGTAATTCTTCGGTCCAATTATCATATGCAAGTGTATGCAGATTACTTATTGGTATCTTTAGTTACAAGCGACTGTCTGCAAAGCTATACTTATAATCTCATAAGATTGGTTTGAGGGCACACATCAGTTGATATCGGCAAGTTATTATGGAAGACTTTCATTTCAATCAGGCTGTTCAATGAGTTTGTCAGATTACATTTTCTGTCATACATCTGCTGGATCCACTTCTTTTTCATGTTGCCTGATGTTCCTCTATCCATTGTGACACACATCACTTGATGGAGCTCACGGGTAATAAAACTCTGAGTGAAAGTAGAATGCATGGGGGAATGCAGATTAGCCTCCTTCATAACATTGTATCGTTCTCAAATATTAACTATCGATATGCAGGTCGTTTCATCTTCGAAGTGCTGAATGCTCACTTACTCCAAAGTATAGATAATGAAAGTCATCGCTAATAGAAGGAATTGAATTAGCCCGATCTGAAACGGAATGCTACGTGATTTCATGAATACGAAATATACGAAATTTGCAAATGATTTTCTCTTCTGAAGAAATTGTGATTTGTATTGAACCATTAACATTTATTCATGGTGTTTCATTTTTTTTTCTGTGACCATTTTAATAAAAATGAAAGGCATCCTTTTTATGTCAAAAAGTTTATAAATAAATAAATGAAAATTCAAAGGAACAGAAACTGCTTTATTTAAAATTAAAAAAAAAATGTTAATAATAAAAAAAAAGAGTTAGGGAAAAAATTTAGTTTTATATGTTACACAAATTAATAACGAAGAAGCTTATTTTTGGAGAGTTTTCATCTGTACTCTCACGAATTTGAAAGAACAAAAAAGAAAGGCATGAACGTACAGACTAAAATATGTTATTTGAAAACACCACTAGATTACACTAATAGATACTATGTAAAAGTAACAGTATTTTTCGCTAATAAAGGTAACAATTCTGTAGATAAAAATATTCGAATCTTTATTTTAGTTTCAGCGTGAATGATCAATCATAACTTTTAAAGATATGTAACGACAGTAAGTATCTAAGAAATTTAAATAAGTTCAGTAATAGGTAAATGCTTCATAAGACATCATATTAAATTACAAGGCGAGAGCGCGAATACTATCTTAAATTAAGAGTTAAACAGGAAAAATAATCAAATACAGTTAAAAAAAGAATAAATTAAAGAGTACTGAGAATATATAATCCTTATTATAAAGAATTTATTTATCACGTAAAATGTAGAAGACATGTTTTGAAGCATTATATTCTAATTGCAATGATAACAATGCATATAGTCAATAAAGATGATCCATTTTGTTTTGCATTCACACAAAACAAAGGTTGCAAAAATATATTCGCATAAAACATGAATAAAAATTAAGGATAATGTATCAAATGCACATTATTTTTATTTAACGCAAAGGCAATTATAATTTTTTTAAAGTAGAAACATTTAAAAACCTTATCAGAAACAAATATTTAAATGTCCTACTCCTTCTTTCACATATAGTGATATAATGATAACATAGAAACAAATATGCACAGATTAATTTTTGAAACTAATCACATCTGTGTTATCATTCTCTCTTTATATATATATATATATATATATATACAGGGTGTCCAGCCTTAATGTGAACCAATAGCTATTTCCCGAACCGTTCGGTTTAGATATGCACTTCCAATTTGAAAAATGTTTTAAAAAAGGTAAGGAATCTTTTTACGTGCTTTTTAAACCAAAAAACCAACTTAGAAAAAAATTACAACAATTAAATTTTTATACGGTCTCCAGGTCCTATCACATTTAGGAAAAGATGCAGTACACAAAAATAAAGTAAACGCAAAAAGTTTTATTTTATTACAATAAAAATTGGCCGAGTTATGGAACTTTGAAAATCATACATTTCATCCATTTTCTCGGCCATTTTCAAGAAGCTAGTAAGGGGCCGTCTCGAAAGTGAAATTAATTGGAACTCTGCCAGGAAACTTTCGCTCTTACACGTCACTCTTATGTAAATCGTTTTTAAATTTAAAAGTACATACATTACGATAATAATACAATAATTAAGTACTTAAGAAATAAAATTTTATTCTGTGTACGTGTAAAACATAGACAATATAAAATATTTTTGACGAAGAAAACATTTCAAAAGCAGTTCCAAAACATAGACTAATTTGCTGCGGTACTGATCATGGCGAGCTTTAAAAATCTGTTGTGTAGTTGCTTGCAATTGCATACAGTCGTATTCTAATATTATGAATTCTAGTACGGGAGAACGAGATGTATACAAATGAAGAAAACTGAGAAATGGTACTGTTGTATGGGCAGTGTTATCGAAATAAGAGAGAGGCGGCAAGATTTTATGCCATTAAATTTCCCAGTCGAAGAAATCCAAATTATTGTACAATTGCCCGTGATGTTCAAGGCTTGTATAAAACTATGAGTTGTCATAGACATATTCCCTTGTCTCGTACCACACCTTCAAGCTTGCGGTTACCCGCTGAGGTTGTTCTAGGATATAACTTGGCTCATCCTGAAAGTAGTGTCCGGGATATTAGCAAGGCTTGTTCCTACTCAAAATCGACGGTGTGGAACATATTACATACGTACGGTGCATATCCTTATCGTCCAGACCTGGCGCAGGAACTAATGCCCGGAGACCAGGAGCGTCGTTTTGATTTTTGCAATTTCGTGTTAAACACACTGGATGAAAATCCAGATTTTTTGAATGAAATTTTCTGGTCGGTTGAATGCTAGTTCTCAGGCAAGGCACTATTAATTCACAGAATACGCATTATTGGTCCCAAGAAAACCCACATCTAATACGACCGAATCGAAGTGCGTTGGTCGGTGAATGTGTGGTGCGGAATATGGAAGAGCACTTTAATTGGCCCAATGTATTTCGATGGACCTTTAACATCACAATCATACACGGAAATTTTATCTGGACCGTTAGCCGATTTTTTAGAAGATGAAGTTTCCTTACGGGATTTCTCACGCTTCTGGTACCAGCATGATGATTCACTTGCATACAAATCTGGGCAACCATGTACATTTTTGGCACAGGCATTTGACACTCGAATAATCGGCTACGGAGATCAACAGGAGTGGCCCCTGTGATCACCCGACCTAAGTCCTCTGGATATCTTTCTCTAGGGCTTTCTAAAAAGCAAAGTGTACGAACATGAATCCACGGGTAAATCCGATTTACTCAATCTAATCAGCATGACATGCAGGTCTGTGACACTAACTATGTTGCAGAAACTACCGGGTTCGGTACTGCATTTATGCGGAAGGCAGTCATTTTGAACATTATTTAAGTTAATTTGGTCATTCTGATATAATAAAGCCCTAGATTCATGATTGGCGCATCATTCCACATTATGTTGTAATTTGAACGGAAATCCTGTATTTTTTTGCTGTTATTTGTTAAAACAAGCAGTTTTAATATTTTCGGTACAAGTTGTATTTCAATAATTTAACTTTTATTTGTTTGCCATACAGCAATACAAATTGTCAATCTATGATGTTTACTACGATATTTTAATATTACTATGAAGTTTTTCTTTTGCTCTTTCTGTAGATAGTGAATTATTGTTCTCTAAACTCAATTTATATACGACCCTCTTTTCTGAGCAATTCAAATGCTTCAACTTTATGTAGCCATAACTCGGTCAGTTTTTATCGTAATAAAATGAAACTTTTTGTGTTTACTTTGTTTTTGTGTACTGCATCTTTTCCTTAATATAAGTGATAGGACCTGAGGAACGCATAAAAATTTAATTTTTGTAATTTTTTTCTAAATTGGTTTTTTTTTTGTTTTGTTTGAAAAGCACGTAAAAACATTCTTTACCTTTTTTAAAACATTTTTCAAATTGGAAGTGCATATCTAAACCGAACGGTTCGGGAATTAGCTATTGGTTCACATTAAGGCTGGACACCCTGTATATATATATATATATATGTGTGTGTGTGTGTGTGTGTGTATAATTAGTAAGCGAAGGTATTTATAGTAAGTGATTTTTTACTAGATGGCTAATTATTACATTACATACAATACATATTCTGAATAAAAATAAATAACGCATAAGAAACATCCAGTTTGACGAAATCTCGAATTACTTATGCTTTATATTGCATATAAATATTTTATAAATAACTATTACTTAATTAATTTATTATCATGTATTAAAAATAAAAAATATTCAAATAAATTAGAATATTAAATGTTCTAATACTTTAACAGCTTTTTGGGATACCTATGCAGATATTGTAATATATATATATATATATATATATATATATATATATATATATATAACATAAATTTCTTAAATTAGTAATTTCAACTTACAATATGTTAATATACCTTACTTTCATCTTGGATTTATGTTTTATTATGTGTTTATTATTTAAACAAACGCCCTACATATTATATTTCTTAAAAATTATTATACCTATCTGTCCACAATTTTTAACTGTCACTTTACAATAGATAAAAGAAAAAATAATGAATAATTTTAGGACTGGTTTTCTTGTGAAAAATTGTTGCTATTGGTTTCATGAAATATTTTCTTGTCTGTGAAAGAAATTACTTGAATTCTCAGATTTTAGTGTACAAGTAGTTTTTTTTTTCGTGTGCTGTACTTCAACCTAATCGGAATCTAGTTTTTGATCACGTGCAAATTAAAATATATTTAAGACTTAAGATTCCCTTCTAAGGGTGATTGATCTTTTAATTCTTTAACAATAGAAATCCGGGAATTCCACATAAGAAAACAAAATAAGAATATATGTTTGTATTATTGAACTCAATACTTTGAATAGATAATTTAAATTCGTGTAAGAATAACAGACTTTATATATATAAAAAAAACAATAATATCTCTCTATATATCTAATTCAGGGATATCTTTAAAGTTAGTTTTATGCGTAAAATGTTTTCTTTAATTTCAATTTTAATTCTTTGTGGTAATCCATAAGTGGGCTGGTTTCTTCACTTAAATGCATGAATTTAATGCACGTTTAATGAAATATTTTCACTGAATGTTAATATAATCTCTCGTACAAACCTTCTCTAAAATCCGTTCATATAATAAACAGTGCATGATCAATAATTATTTCCATTCTAATATATTACAGCGTTTATTCCCTGTTGCAATAAATTCTGCATTTTCATCAACTTTTATAACTATGTTAGCATTTGTATTTAAATAAAGCATCTCATCATTTCGAGAATTTATCGCGTCAGCATAATTAATGAATTCTGAAAACTAAGGTCTTATCTATTTGTAATATCCCCAACTGTTTTCAGTTTCATCTCCTATATATGCGCAAATAATATCGAAACATTCTTTGAAAGTAATATAACGCATTTATTGCTTAAATAAATGAGTTTTTTTCTCGTTTCTTTTCTCTGCATGTGTCAACTTTGGAATTTTAATATAGTTTAAGAAGAAGTCAGATTATTTAGAAAAAGATTTCTGTAACTGAAAGTAACTATTCAAATAATTCAAAAGTCATTCAAATAATTTTTGGGTAATGATAGTTATTTTTCAGTGATTATATATGTAAATTAATATAATTTTGTTCTACTTCTCCTTGTAACTATTGATTACCTCTTTTTATGATTCTCTAACACATGGATCAATAAGTTCCGAGACTAACCCAGAGATGGCGCTCATAGTATACCAGTAACCAGGTCTTTCTAGAGTACTAACATAACCTTTGCTTGAAACGTGTCAAAATTTTAAGTCGATCGGACCAGAAACAGCTGAGTTATCGAGGTTGGAGTAAAGTCGTTTTGTAGTTCGTTTAAAAAAATGAAAAAAACCGAGTTTCGTGTTCTGATAAAACATTGTTTTTTAATGGGTAAAAACACCGTGCAAGCGAAACAATGGATTGAAAAATGTTACCCGGACTCTTGTCCATCAAAAGCAACGATTTGTCGGTGGTTTGCCGAGTTTAAACGTGGTCGTACCGACACAAATGACGCGGAACGCTCGGGTAGACCTGTGGAAGCCGTTACACCGGAAAATGTGAGTGAAGTGACAAAAATTATAATGAAAGATCGTAAAGTGAAGCTCCGTGAGATTGCTGAGATGACACAGATATCATATGGAAGTGTATTTACTGAAAAAGGTTTTTTGAAGTGAAGTGAAAAAGGTTTTTTCCAAGTGGGTGCCGCGATTGCTTTTGATGGAACAAAAACAGCAACGAGTCGATGATTCAGAAAGCTGTTTATCGCTATTTACTCGCAACAAAAAAGATTTCTTGCGTCGTTACGTGACCATGGACGAAACATGGATACATCACTACACTCCAGAGTCGAAGCGGCAGTCATCTGAGTGGCGCACAGCTGGCGAAAGCCGTCCGAAAACGCAGCAGTCAGCTGGCAAAGTCATGGCGTCAGTTTTTTGGGATACGTATGGCGTGATTTTCATTGACTACCTCGAAAAAGGTAAATCGATCACCAGTGATTATTATATTGACTTGCTGGTGCGTTTGAAGGAGGAAATCGCAAAAAAACGACCGCACATGCAGAGAAAAAAAATCCTTTTTCACCAAGACAATGCACCCTGCCACAAGTCGTTGAAAACAATGGCAAAATAGAACGAATTGGGCTTTGATCTGCTTCCCCCCCATACTCGCCAGATTTAGCCCCCAGTGACTACTGGCTCTTTGCTGATCTTAAAAAAATGCTCCAGGGAAAAAGATTTGGCTCAAATGAGGAGGTCATCGCTGAAACTGAAGCTTATTTTGAAGCGAAAGATAATTTTTTTTTATAAACATGGTATTGAAAAATTGGAAAAGCGTTGGAACGATTGTATCATCCTAAAAGGTGATTATGTTGATGAATAAAAAAAAATTTTGCAAAAAAAATGTTGTTTTCAATGTTAGTCTCGGGACTTATTGATCCATGTATTACTTACTAAAGTTCTTTATCTTTTGTACAATATCCTAATCCACCACAAAAATTGGCCGTACAGTTACCATATATATTCAAGCTTAAGTAAAGAAAGAATTCATGGTAAAACTTTACTTTTAGGATAGTTGAATTTCCATTAATCTAACACAGATATTTTCAAATAAAGTGAAACTAATATGATTTAATGTTAATTTATGTATTAATAACATAATTTAAATTATAACTTCTAAGGCGTCTTAGGATTTAGTGTTTTAAAGTAATACTTTCTTTGTAAACTATTATCAACTTTTGCTTTTTGACCTCAGTTATTAAATCCGGATTTATTTCGGTAGTTGCAAATCTTTTTAAAGCCTTTTTTCAAAAAACTTTTATTTAAATTTCAATTGTTTAACTTTTTGCTTACAGTTATTGACCTTAATTCCTGTAACATAAATTCATCGATGGAATATCGGTACTCTATGACATTGCTATATGAATGCCTAACAGGAAAAATTGAGAAGATTCTTTGTTTATTAACGTCGCACAGAAGCAACTCTGAAGCTACTGGCGATAGACCTCGTACTTTGAATTTCGGTCAAGTGTCGAGGACGGCACCTGAGCTGACACCTTCCTCTCGAAACTTCCACCCCTTCCAATCAGTGGAGTCTTGACAGATTTAACGTGAATCCCTCCCACTGAAAGATAGTTCTTTTGTGACACCAGGACTCAAACCCATACCTCGACAGTCATAACGGCGTTTGCAAATTCGCGACCATGACCATTTAGCTAAGGCGGCCACAAAGAGTTATGGAAAACATTATATTGCGAAATATGTGTTCATCTCATCAACAAAATGAAGAGATATGTAAACTAAACAATAGCTCTTTGGTTGGCTAATTAAAGCTTGGTATAACGGGAAAGAAAGTCATTGTAAATTTAAAGAAGAGGAACTTGTTTTGGTCATTCCTCCAACAAGGCGAAACAAACTACCTGTTGAATATTAAAATCGAAAATTGATTGTCAGTAACAAACTTCGTGACTTGATAAATATAAGACTTGTGAAAACCATGTAAATGTACTGAAACTATATTTTCGGAAACTAGAAAAAATAAACTTACTACTAAGAAAAAAAAGTCGTAACAATGGTCTTGCGCTCAGAAAGACCGACTAGTGTGTTTGATAATGAGGTTTCATAAAATTATACAAGACAGCAATGATGAAAAAGACTTGAAGTGTAAGAAACCGGAACAACTATGAAGTCTCATAAAAATACATTATTATTATTTTTTTTCAGAAGAGCCAAATTTTTCCAGACCTAGTATAATTATCATAAAGTTGGAAAAAAAAACTAATAAATGCCAAAACTTTTCGAATGTCACCAAGCAAAACGACTATTTTGATAGAAGAAGCTAAAATGTAGAAGATAAAAGGAATCAATCCCGGAGAATCTGATTTTACAGCACCTTTAATTTTCTAGCTGAAGCTTCGAGAAAAGAACCAAGACTGCATAGATATTCGGACACTTGAAACTAAATCACTAGAACTCAATATCATGAAATATAGAGAAATAATGGAATTAGTATCTAAAGCATGATTTATAACACTTTTAGATATAAAAAGAAGGTAATGTGGCAGATACCATTAAGTAAAAACACGCAGCAATGTGCTGTTCTTTTCTCTAATTTTGGTTCTTATTGACCATTGTGAATGGCATTTAGACTGAAAAAGGCCATTAAAGAGCGTGTTTGATTGCCATCTCTTTAGAAAGGTAAGCTTATAACAGAAATATTGAAAGGTTATGATTTTTTTGTTTCACCACATTTAGATAATATTGCTATTTTTTCCAATTCCTTGGAAGGTCATGTCAATCAACTTGATCAGGTATTTAAGGAAATCGAAGATGTCAAAGTACGCATAAAACCCTCAAAACTCAAGTTCACTCAATTTCATGTGAAGTATTTGTGTCATAGGATTATTCAAGGACAAAAAAACTCTGAAAAACGTAAAAACTATTAAAGATTGAATTTCCAACATTTTTTAATGATTTATTTCTTTTTATTGCATCTGCATTCTTGATTTTTCTCTTATCATTTTTTTTTCTATTTCTTGAAATGCCACTTATGTCAAGATTTTCAATAATTTAAAGGCTTGACTATCCAACTGACTTATAATCTAAAGCTTTAATATTAATGTTATAGAGTTAAACGATATAAATGAAAATGGAGAACATTCTATCTTGTATTTGAGAGGAAAGTTTATGCTTACTGAAATGGAGCAAAAATTTAGTACAATTGAAAAAGAGTGTGCTTTTATTGTTTTGGGGATAAAAAAATTTGAAATTTTATTCATATGGATCTATAATAAATTTGTCATTCAAATAAACCATAATATTTTATTCTAGTTAAAAAAAAAATACAGGTTCCAATCCTGGATGGGAATTGTCTTTACAGCACCTAAATTTTGAAAGTACTCAAGAAAGAAATAATCATCTATATTGTTTCTAAGTGCAATGCAAATGAACAATCGAATAATCAATCAATATGCAAAAATGCTGACAGTTTAAGCAAAACTCAATAAGAGCCTTTCATTAAAAAACATTTCAATTCTTGTAAGCGTTTTTTAAGTTTATTTTCAAGTCCGTGCTTCTTTATAGGAAAATTGCGGGAAGGGATGAATACTTATTTTCCTAACAGCGTAACAAATACAGGAGGTTACACTTTCAAGTGAAATAGAACTCTGTCTAAAAGGGCGCATGTTCTTTGAGTACATGTTAATTATGAACCGTTCATAAAACACATGCTCGAAGTGTGTTAGATTTTAGGAACCAAGAAGCATATCGCCTAAAATGTGAACCAATGAGTACATTTTGAACCAATGAGGTCATAAATAAGCCTAAATGATGTACAGGTTAGAATAAGTGAATAAACATTAGGACAGCGTAAATGCTTCTCGATGAATCATTATGCATTAAATACACTTTTTACACTTCAAGCTATATTAAAAAAATCCTGTAAAAATCAGATTTTGGAAAAGAAATCCGTCTTACTTTTTTGGCAGCGTCTTTTTCCGTAAAAATTTTTCGAAAAATTGTTAAATGTCTTTCGTCATTTTATATCTTTAGCCTTTCACAACTTCTTCTAAACAAGTGAGTTTACCTTTCATAATGATTCGTATTTCCTCCATCTTCATTTTAACCCAAACAGCGATAAGTTTCGCTTAGATTTCTCTCTTATTGTATGCATGAAAAGAAATTGTTAAAAATACGAAAAACACTAACTCACTGATTTTGACCAAAAGTTTACCCAATTTCTACTTATGGGTAATATATAATGTTTTAATACTAATTGCTGCTCACCCCCAGACTGACCAGATATAGTATAAAATTGAGGTGTTTAGAAGTACTTTGTTTCTTAAGGTCATAATTGCAGATACATTTTGCAGAGCCTATTTCTAATGTGTAAAACAGGGATTTCGGAATTAATCGTAAGTCTAAACTGATGCCAAAATATTTAGCGTATAAGATTATTAAAGAATTTAATTTAGATAGGAGGGCAAATATTTTTGTATATTCATTTTGGTCTATTCATTTTAATTTTCCAATTTTTGAGCCAAAGTCCTAATTTACAGGTATTATAGTTTACAGAAATAAAGTGCGAGTATTTAGTACACTGCTTTAGGAGATTTAATTTTGAGGAAACTCAAAAGAATTTTCAGCATAATTAGTAATCTCTGAGTTTTCTGTTTGGAGGATGTCACTGGCATATATCTTAAACATGTTGGGCAAATTATGGAACCATGTGATACGCTATCAAAATGAAGTAAATATATCTGGCAATATTTATTGACCTGAATACGGTGCAGCATATTTTATATGGTGTTAAACAGAACCTAATTTTTTTTTAAAAAAAATATTAATACATCATTTCTTAATATTTGCGAAAAAATGACATAAAGTAAAATTCAAATGATAAACTCATTTCATTAAAAATAAATAGTTTATAATTGAAAATGCTGTTTAGTTTTTTTAAGTGTATATTAAGATGGTTTTGATCCACAACAGAAAAATATGGAAGTGTTACATCCAAAACTTTAATATAAGGCATAAATATAATAGCTTCTCATCTAAAACAATGACTTTTTAATAAAATAAAAGTCTATAAAATACAAATAAATTAGTATAAAAAAGACAAAAAATTTAGTACTCAACCAACACTTAAATATATGTAAAAATAATATACATTCCCTTGGAGGGGGGTAATATTAATAATTTTAAAATACATATATCTAAAATAATTTTATGAGAAAAAGTAATTAAAAAAATAAAAGTGAAATTTGTAGATAAATAAAATTACTATTATTACAAATGTAGAGAGAAAAAGATTTTAAACACATCTTAGTAATATAAATTTATTTCAGTATCATCAAATGTTATCATTTATGAAAAATAAACAAAACTCTACTTCTATTCTTTATTTTAGAAAAAAAAAAAAAAAAAAAAAGGAAAAGTAACTGAAATGGAGGCCATATTTCGTTATTCATTGTTCCAAAACGTAAACTAAAGAATTATAAATCAGTCATCAACTTAATTTAAATAATCAAACTTTCATTCAAAATAGCCAAAATAAAAAAAAAATTATTCTGATATGGCTGCTTCGAATTTCATGATAAATTAAAAGTATTTTATTTTCTTAAAAAAGCTGTAGTTATTTTTCTTTTATCTTAAGATTCCTTTGCAACCTTAGATTGATAATAGTAATGAACAAATTTTTACTTCATTTTTGTCACGCGAACTGTATTAACGGGAATTTAAAGGATTTTACTTGAAATTTTAATTGAGAGTTATTTCCAAATTTATAGATATTATTCTAATTTCTCTCACTTCCTTTCTGTACAAATATCCCAAAAAGGAATAGCAGCTCAAATTTAGAGTATGTGTAAGCTTTTAGGAATGGAAAAATTGTGTTTTTGTACTTCATGTGGCATGAGTGATTTGTATATCTCTTAATGTTATCTTTAGAACATTAAAAGTGATCAACAGAATATAGCGATGCTCTTAAATTTATTATTTCCAATTACACCCCATTCTTTTTACACGGTCTTTTTTATACGATTTTGAAATAACACGGTTCACCAATATATTTGTTGTTCTAGCACGAATTTGTTGTTGTAGCACGAATACCCGAAATTTTTTTCCAAATATTCAAATGCTGTTTTTACCGGCTAGTATAATCTCGTTGATTCAGCCATTTGATTAGGGTATTATAGTAGCATTTAAAATGTACTACATAAAGCAAACATTTAAATATATTTTAGACTCAGTGGAAGAAAGAAATTTGCCTGTTGTAGAAGAATAGAGAAATTTTACGATTCTGGATTGTATTGCACGTGATTTTTTCGCAATCAAACAGTTGCTTGTTGGGAAAAAAATTGCCATCATGCATCAAAAGTGGAAGTTTCGTAGTACAGAAATCAGCTGCAGTTACAAATTTATTAAATGCAATTGGTGGTGAAGGTTTTAACAACATTCAAAAGGCTGAAATTGAAGAATTGATGATAGAAAGTTCTTTGGATGAGGACGATTTGAACGAATGTTTATGATAATAAAGAAGTCGGTAATGACGAGGTCGAAGATAAAGTTCAGCTGTTAACAGCTGATTTAATTCGCGAGTCTTGAAATTTGCTACAAGTATGGAACAACATTTTCTTACTCCTGATCCTGATATAGAGGTTTTTTATAATTTCAACGTATTCTTAAGTATTGTGTAGAAGGATATCATATAAGCAACCTGAGAAACTATAAAAAAAATACCACCCGTTAATAACAGACTTTATGACTACAACAACAATAATTCGAGATAAAAACCAACGTTTTTAAAAACAACGTTTTTATATGGTGGCAAAGTTTATTAAAGAAAATTATTGAAATATTAGTTAAAACTGTTAGTTATTTTTAACTTTAAAATTTACTTCAAAAGAGACATTTGTGAGTGTATTGAAAAATTCATAATACTAATAAAATCAAAACATGCATTTGAAAGTTTGTAAGTCATTCTATTAAAAAAATGGAAACCGCAATTCTGAAAAAATTATTGTGATAAGACACGGTGCCAAATATTAGAATCTTTGTTTCTTGCGAATGATTACTGACTGAAAGTCAGCAACCTTACTATCTCCCGTTTGTGAGTTTTACGATATCTCATGTGGCGTATGGGGAGTTCCCGGTGTTCCCAGAGGGGGAAAGAACTTTTTTCCTCAATCTTAAAAACGCCGAGGGGAAAGAATATTTTGACTTATAAAAATTATTGAAATATTAGTTAAAACTTGCCTCAAATGTCTAAATATTGCATTGTTAGGCGAGTACGAACGATTCCCAAAATTTCAAAGCTCTAGTTTGATGGGAAGTCGGTTAAATTAACGATCGAAAATGTGATGACACACACACACAAACACACAAACCAAGTGAAATTCAGAAAAACGTTGTAAAAAAACCACTAACGTTGGACGAATGAATAACGAACGAAAATCTGCATTTGAATCAGAACCGACAGTTGAGCTAGACATAACTGACACATCTACTAATGATAGCATTTTTTTATCCAGTTTCCAATAGACGTGCATGATTGTTATCAAGTAGCGATGAATAATTGTCAGTAGTTTTATTCCTAATTTGAATTTTTATATGTTGTATTTACCTGCAGATTGAATTTTCTTTGTACACTAATTTTTTTGAAATAAAAATGAATTGTTTTTGTTTTAAAATTATATAGTATGGATTTCATTATTAATTGTTTTGCACAGTTTTTTAGAAAAATATTTAGAGTTTTTTTTTATTTTATACGATTTTTTAAAGTTGTGGAACGTATCCCCAAATTTATCATACGTCGTATGCAATTTTTACATGATTTTGTTGCATGGTTTACATATCTACCATGTAAAAAAATAATTGGGTGTATTGAATTATGGAAGTTAATTCAATGTTTTTATAAGTGACGATTAACACATAAGTCTACTTTCCACAAACAACATCCTCATTTTCACGCATGATAGTAGTCTGGTTCTTGTATGGGGTTGTCTGCAAAAGGAGAGGGAAAATCACCTTTTTAATGGATGAGATGAAATTTTTGATTACATTAAAGAATTATTTAAAAGTAAG
>BMAW01037960.1:12564-30199 GCA_019974015.1 Nephila pilipes | reverse complement strand
TTTTTTTTATTTTTTTGCTAAAGAAATGAATGCTTTTTTGTTTATAAATATGTAATATGGATTTCATATTATTTTTAAACGGTTGTTTGAGGAAATATTTAGAGTTTTTTTTCATCTTATTCGATTTTTCAAAGTTGTGGAACATATCCCCAAATTTACCATACGTCTGATATATTTTTTACATGAATTTTTGTTCACGGTACTCTAAGGAATGTATTTACAGTGTAAAAAAAAGTTGGGTGTATATTCTCAAAAATTTATTTTTCTATATATTAGTTCACATAATTGTATTTAATGCCTGAATATAATTAAGTTTTCCTGAAATTAATATTTTTGAAATTATCTTTTTTTATTCTGATCCAATATACGTTTGTCAATCATGAAAAGTTTTAATCACAAATATATAATTAGAGTATTTTGTTAAAGCAGATATACCAAAATATACATAAACAAATATTCCTGGATTTGACTGATTTCATCTCCCAATTAAAATGTAAAATCAAACATCGGAGTTATAGATAAATTTAATTATGTTAGTGAAATTGAATATATATATATATATGAAATTAATTAATTAAATCAGCAAAATAAATTAAAAGAAATTTTAATATGTTCTATTTTTTCATTTAAATACGTATAGATGGCGATACTAGTGAGAGAGTAAGTGGAACTCGGTATCCTAAGAAAAAGTATATAACCTTAACAAAAATATTTTTTTTCACGAATTAGCGATTGATTGTTTTTTACAAAAAAAATTTAAAAAAGAAAAAGTCTAAAAAAAATTGTTTTTATTCAATAATTATTTTTCCTGCTGCCCTTATTTGTAACGATAATCTCCTTAGCATACAAACTTGAACAACTGGAACATTTCTTTTCAATACAATAGTATTTAAAAAAAAAGTATTTTCTTATGGCCAAAATAATTAGTTTTGTTAATATTTATTATTTCAGAGATTTGTTGAAGGTGTTGATGAAAATAAAATAAAATTATAAACACAAAATGTTTCACTAAATCATTAATATCAAAATAGAAATGCTGAATTACTGCATAATACGAAGTGTAAAAGTTAAAATTTAAGAAAAAAATGTTTCCCTATAATTTTCAATGTGCAAACACACTTTAAAATCATCTTATTTAAAGAAATTATTTCTAAGGAATATAATTTTTTGATCATTTCTGAAATATAAGTTATAAAAGTATTTTTATCTAAATACTTTTATAACTATGCTGATTGTACACTTGATTAAATACACAAATTGTAGTTGCACAGTTTAATAATTAAAATAAAAGTTTTGCATGAACACTCTGAAACTTATGAGAAGGGAATGCTCTATAAAAAAATGCAAATTATATCTACTCGTGGGGAGTATTGTAGACCAAAGATATTTATTATAAGAACAATTCAATGATTTTTTTTTTTTGAAAATTGTATCGCTTAATATTTACAAATTCTGCTCAATATGAAATTTTCCTTTATTGTTATGTTAAAGATCTTGTTATCAAAAAGCGCCTGGTGTTATACAGCATATTAGATAGTGAAATACGTAAGAACAGCTTTCTGAGCACGCACCCTATACAAAACGTTCTCAATGCGCTGTCGATTGTGATAACAAACTTTAAATGCCAAGTAAAAAGTGTAGGTGTAATACTCACTGGAAACTTTGTAAATCTTAAAACAACAAGTATTACCTCCTCAAGTAAAGAAAACTCTAATATGGAATCAAACATAAATTTGTATCATAAAATTACATGAATGAAAATTTTGGAGATACGGGAATTTCACCTAAATTTCAAAATCGACATTTTTTTTCTTTTTAATCGCATGTTCTAAGCGAAATATGACTAACCCCACTAATAGATTATGACTATTTCACTACCATTAATATTGCATAACTAAATGCGAAATATTGAGAACGTTTTAATTTAAAATTTCACAACAGTAATTTACATAAGGATACTGACTTTTGAAATTAAGAATGAATTGCAGTATTAATGACACATTTTTTATAAGTTCTTGTTCCAATGATGGATCAGTCACTTCATTCGCCTCAGTCATTCCTTCCATTGTGTCACCAGTCCCTTCGAATTCCCTTTTTCTTAAACAATTTCTACATCGTAATCAGTGCCATGACGAATTTAGCGACATTCTAGTAGAAAATTATAAGGCTCTATGTATTTTTGTGTCTTTCTACTTGTGGTCGAGGGAGCCAAATGATCACCAGCTCATGAGAGGCTTCATGGTTTGTGGGTTCGAGTCCTGATGCCATAAAATCCATCTGTATAACATGCCTGATGCACATTCAGTCTGCTCCATGTTCTCCCGATAATGTGGTGTGGAAGAGGGGGTGTGATGATGGGGTGTGGAAGTTTGCAGAGGTCCTCCCGATAGTGTGGAAGTTCTTATCATTTGTTTCAAAATTACGAAATCCGCCGCTCTCGTGTTTCCTTCGACATTGAAAAACAATAGCTATGCTCACATTTGGGAAGGATATTATTTCTGAACAATCGCAACAAGTTTAGTTTTTATCATTGGAATCCTTGAGGAAATTTAAAAATTAAATCTTTACTTCTTAAGCTTCTGAGTGATAACAGGACTCTATGAGAGAAATATTATAATCTGGTTATGTACATTAAAATATCAATATAAATATTGAATTTGATATAATTTAATATATATATATATATATATATATTAATTATTGACGTAACTCATACGCATGAAATGTTATACATCCTTACTGTTTTTGTTTGATTAATATTTAGATACCTTTTTATAGACTTAAATTGTTCCTTTTTGTTTTTTTAACATTAATTTTCCTTAATGCTATTTTTGGAGAACCGCTTTCATAAAATTTTGTCTGGTGTGTATTTATTACCTATCCTAATTCATCACATATCTGTGTTTCCAAATAAAAGTTGCTTGAGGTGAAATTGTATACACTGATAACATAAATTGTACTAAAGATATATTTTTACATATTTTAAATATACATATGACTCCCGTTTATTTATTATTACAAGTTGTGACTGTTAAGTAATAAATCTGGCGCCGTAAGACATTTTATTTCGATTTTCACTTATTTATTATCACTTTCAATATACACCCCTCCTCTATCCCTAATCTTCTGTCAGCTTTTTCAGTACGCATGCCTCTTCTCTTCCTCTTTCACCATTTCAACGGACTTAATCTTGTTCCATTTAATTCGGATTTCCCCTTAGGAAATATATAGAAGTCGAATGGGGCCAAATCCGGAGAATAAGGCTGATGGTCTAACTCTGGGATGCTGTACTTGGCTGGAAACCTCTTGACAAACAATGTGGGATGACTTGTCCTCACACATTGAGGGTCTTTTTTTTCATATATTTTCACTGAGTTTTTATGCATATCATAATTTTGTATGGAAAACGATAAATTTGTAGGAAAAAGCGTATCATTTGAAATAACTTAATCACTTAATGTAAAAAGGAGAAACATAAAAGTACCAATGTTTATTGATTACTTATATAAATTCCTAAATAATTTAATTTTTGTTCTAATCAGTTATGTATGTATTTAATAAAGTAAACACGACTGGTTCCATGTGTTAATTCTTTTTTTTTTCCAATGAACTGAAATTAAGATTTGTTTTTACTATTTCAACATCTTGGATGAGAATTTCTTCTGATTTTTCTAAGAAATTCTTAGTTTTCTAATAATCCACACAACTCTTAATAATATTTTCTTATTCCTATATGGACCCTTAGAAGAATTTTGCACTCAGATAACCTTTTTGTATACCAGAGAAATTTTGTAAATATATAAGAAGAATTTTATGCTATCCTTTTTATTTATATATAATGTGCCAAGTTACAAAACTATGTAGAATACAACCAAATTATAAAAAAAATCCATATGTGATAAAACATATACTTCGTATGGTTTTTCCAGTGATGAGTATTGCTGTTCATTATTCCCTAAATGGTATAAATATATATAATTCAAAGTTATGCAGCCATATTACTTATTTTCATTTTCTACATCACCTAAGCAAATTGAGCTGAGTATATCCAGGCAATCCTAAACAAAAATTATTAAATATGGGTAAGATTTCTTTGGATGATTATCCTAAGTGAAAAAATATCAATAAAGCTTGTTTAAAAAATTATGATCTTAAAAATTATTCTAAGTTTTAATTTAAATATTTTTGTTTATTCCATGTAAACATTATATAACTAATTTAAAATAATTAATATTTTTTATTTATTATTTTGATATTAAACACTTGAACATTGAGAAAGTAAAAAAGTTATACTTATTGTTATAACAGGCTATAAAATTTGAAAAAATACATATATACTGTAAATCAAAAGCATAATTTTATTTTTCCAGCTCAAAAATGAACAAAAGCTTAAAAATACCGTGTTCAATACTTTTCCAATCCTCTATAGAAATAATAAACGAAAGGAAAAATATTTAGTAGTTTATAAGGTGAAAATAAACCATGATCATGTGTTATTAGAAAGCTACTTAATATTTTATATTCCTACAACAATAACATTATTTTAAAAAAGCTTAGTGATTTTCTTTTATTTGTGCAAACCTTAAGTCAGCAGGATTTTTTTAGTGATGCAGTAATGATCTGAACGTGAAATTATTTCTCATTTTCAATAAAATATATAAATGGTTCATAGCGTGTTATATATATATATACATAACAGGTCAATTGAAAAGTCCCCGGCCTGACACATAGATGGCGCTACTAGAATTAAATCCATATGTTTTTTAGTTAGCCCTAACCCTCAAAAGATGCGTGTATAAATTTGACAGCTGTCGGATCATTAGTTTGTGAATTATAGCATTTTGAGTGAAGCAACTTTTGTTATTGTGAAAAAAATGGATACAAGGAATTTCGCGTGTTGATAAAATATTGCTTTTTGCAGGGAAAAAATGCAGTTGAAGCAAACACTTGGCTTGATTCCGAGTTTCCAGACACTGCTCCAGGAAAATCAACCATCAAGAATTGGTATGCTAAGTTTAGACGTGGTGAAAAGAGCACCGAAGACGGTGAACGCAGTGGACGCCCAAAAGAGGTTGTTAGCGACGAAAACATTAAAAAAATCTACAAAATGATTTTGAATGACCGTAAATTGAAATTGAATGAAATAGCAGATACTGTAAAGATATCAACTGAACGTGTACACCATATCATTCACGAATATTTGGGTATGAGAAGGCTCTGTGCAAAGTGGGTGCCGCGCGAGCTCACTCTTGACCAAAAACAACGATGAGCTGATGATTCGGAGCAGTGTTTGGAGATGATCAAGCATAATAAACCCGAGTTTTTGCGTCGAAATGTGACAATGGGTGAAACATGGCTCCATCATTTCACTCCGAAGTCCAATCGACAGTCATCCGAGTGGACTGCACACGATAAACCTGCTCCAAAGCGTGGGAAAACGCAACAGTCGGCTGGCAAGGTTATGGCGTCTGTATTTTGGGATGCGCATGGAATAATTTTCATTGACTACTTTGAAAAAGAAAGGACCATCAACAGCGACTATTACATAGCGTTATTGGACCGTTTGAAGGACGAAATCGCCGAAAAACGGTCGCATTCGAAGAAAAAGAAAGTGCTGCTTCACCAAGACAATGCACAAGTCAGTGAAAACGATGACAAAAATCCATGAATTGGGCTTCGAATTGCTTCCTCATCCACCGTATTCTCCAGACCTGGCCCCCAGCGACTACTTCCTGTTCTCAGATCTCAAAAGATTGCTCGCTGGGAAGAAATTTTCGTCGAATGAAGAGATGATCGCCGAAACTGAGGCCTATTTTGAAGCGAAGTACAAATCGTACAACAAAAATGGTATCGAAAAGTTGGAGGGTCGCTATAATCAGTGTATCACCCTTGAAGGGAATTATGTTGAATGAAAAAAACTAATTTTGCCAAAAAAATGTGTTTTACTATGGTAGGCCGGGGACTTTTCAATTGACCTGTTATATAACGCTTATTAACTAATTATTGTGCGTGTGTAGGTATATTTATAATTCAACCTTTAAAACAATGTTAATTAAACTTAATGTTGAAAAAATAACTTATAATACCAGGAATTGATTCAATCCAATTTCTTCCTTGTCACTTCCCTCTTTCTGTAAAAGCAACATATTAAGGAAATTTACATTTAATTTGGTATGGAGTTACAAAGATATTTTTTAAACGTATAAAATATGGATAATAATTGATTTCATAAGGTATGATGATTTTTTTTTCATAAAATTCAACTTGAATTGGCTGTCATATGGTTCATTAATAACTTTCAAATACTTTTATATATAATGTGCATCAAGAGATTTTATATATTTTTTTTCTCTTTTTTCCATATACTTTTGCATGCTTTTATTTTGTATATTTTTATAACTTTAATCCATTAAATAATATCCAGGATACACTTAAGAGATATGAAAGGAAGACTTTCGGTTTCAATCGAAGCATGAATTATCCAGTCTTTTTCAATTTCTATAAGCTTAGTAATTCTTCAAGTTCATTTAAAAATTGTCATCATCTGAAATCTTGGACTTATTTCACTCTAATAATGTGCAAACGAATCTATTAAAGTAAAATAAATATGAATCAACTTTTTTATGAAAGCTTATTTGAAGGATGACTGTAGTTTTGTGATCATGTAAATTTTCATCTTTAAAAATATGTAGAAATACTAAGTATTCAGCATAGGATTCAACAAATGGAAATGCTACTTTTTTATAATATGCCTTTCTTTATTTTCTTGCAAAAAATAATTATGGATATTAAAATCCGAAGGTACTTAATTAAACACTCTACATTATTAATATCATATTCAGAAAAGAATTTCAGATTATAGAGGTTATAGTTTTAATACTTTCAAAAAAATTATCTGAATATATAAGTATGAAGCTGCAATTATTTTTTTATAAATACCTACCTCTACTTCATCCATTATACAATAATGTATCTAGAAAAGAAAAAGAAACTTTGATGTAAAATCATACTTATTTTCAAGTACTCTTATTTATAAAACCTTGTATAAGTAACAATTAACAATCTTTCTAAGACTGGAATATAAAATAGCAAATTTGAAGGTTAACTGTCTTTCAACTTTTCCATTATTACAAATTATTGTAGTATTAGTTTCCCTTTTTATGTTTTCTAAATATTGGTAAATTTTCGAAAATTTAAATTTTGATAAATTTTAAATCGAAATCACTGATATTATTGAATACATCTAGATATTAAATAACTCTTTATGAGAAATAGGTAAAAACATACTTGGAAATTATTAACTCCACCTTCTCTTACAATTTTCAAAATAATATAATGAAAAACAGAAATATGCAGAATTATATTGCTAATCAGATATAACCACTTTGGTAGAGCATCGAACGATGTCATTTGAACCAATAAAAACATGTTTACATTAAATAAGACTACGTATCGTAGTCCTCGTTTTAAATCATATGGAATATGAAAAACATGTGTAATCAAAGTATCACCCTCATCTATTGACAATATTTGAAAATGATGAGTTGAACATTAAATATTAATAGCGGATTCGGAAAAATACTAGGACATTAAGTTCTATCTTTATGGCGTTCATGTTTAATCAAACGCAACTTACAGATATGCACTTTAATTCACATAAATTTATATAAACCATGTGGAATAATGCTGCATTCTTCTCAATCTTGAAATACTAAATTACAGAGACGAGATAAATTATAAAATTATATTGTTTACTGCGCATTAGTTTTTCGCATATGGAATTTTATAATGTATATGAAAACATATAAATACATCATAATTCTGAAACATCAAAAGATTATTTACCGCTGTACGATTTTCTCTTGAATTATAAAGTTCTTCATCTTCGGAGCATTTTCCAATTCCATTAGGACATATCTCTTCTACGCACCTATCGTAAGCATCTAAATACTAGAGAAAAATTTCTAAATCTTATAAGAATGCACTTTATTTAAAATAAATAATTAATATGCACATATATTGTTTTGCTTATATTATACTTAGAAATAATGTGAAAAATTACTGTTTCTATGAAACGTAACTGGAAAAAAGTTCATCACGTTTCAGAAAAATGCGGAATCACTGTTTGTTTTAGAATTAAAAAAATCAAAATTTTAACTGTTATACATATATGGCTATAAATATATTATCAACCCACTGATGTTTTTTATTGTTAGGCTGATCTTATTATACAAATAAATATAGACAAACACAAATGTAATTAATTTTATATAATAATAATTATTCATTTAATTTGTTTATATGTAAAATGTTTACAATATTATGAGATAATTGATATACTTAAAAGTAATATAGAATGTCTATTGAAAAAATAAGCATTAGTATTTTAGAAATGTTATTTTTTCTTTTGCTTTGATGTAAAATGAATTAAAATTATAAATAAAGTAGGATATCCATTATCTTACCCATTTTGAAGAATTTCATATAAGGAGATTATTTGAATTAAAAAATTCATTTCTTAGAAAAATTACTTGTTTGAATATATAAAAACTATATAGTGACTTCTTTCAAGATGGGTTTTGCTTTCTAAAAGAATTTGTAATAGAAACATTATTTTAATGAATGCGTAAGTCCACAAAGTACTGGAAATTACTTTAGAATACCAAATGTTATAAATCATTTGCAACTTTTGGTACGCATTTACTTTTTAGATTGTCGAAAATCTGATAGTAAAAATGCAAGTGGATAATTAGTCAGCGGCGCAGAAATGACGAATGGTTATCACTGTACAGCGAAAAGTTTTTTATTTTTATTTTCAATGATATATTGTTATTTCTGAAATGGAGTATGATTCAGAAAAAAATTGTATAAACGTTTAAGAAGTGATACTAACTACACTACCAAAAACAAGCTTTCTTCGTAATTGTTTGTAGCCAGAGACACTAGATGGTGCATGTAAGAAAGACATAGTCACTACAAATATATTAAATGCTCTTAAAATTCAAAGTAAAAATCCATGTATCTACTTTCCGTTTAGTATATTATATAAATTCCATTAAAACGTTAAAAAAAAACCTATTTGTATAAATTTCTGCTTTATCGGCCCCTAATCTTTTTCAGACTACAACAATTATTCGCTAAGTAATTTTTGATACAATCGGGCCTTTTAAAAATAAAAAAAGTAATTCCGATCCTAATTTGTGTGTGTCTGTAAACTTAAAGTAAAGGTTTTCGAAACCTTTTTACTAAAAAGAATTATATTTCGTAAATTTTCCGCTAAGTTCGAGAGGTTTTAACATCGCATTAATGAGACAGGTATTACAATTAGTTCATTCTTTAAAACAGTTACATATTTATTTGTTATTAAGCTTAATTTCGCATAACTTTTGGCTATTTCTTTATTTTCCCTGGTTTTATAGAAGAATTGAATTTTAAAGGAATCAATATGAATAAAATGAGCATTCTTTAAAACAATAAAATGATAATTTTCACTAGATTATTGATGATTCGATTTTTTAAAATATAAATAAAAATTGCTGATGAGTAAAACAGTGGTAAACTCCACGATTGAATTTCGATCGAGTATTTGTTCTTACTCAAAATTGCGAGATAAAATTTCATTTTTATGATTCACATCTGTTTCACTTTTTAAACCAAACACTAATGGAATTCAATTAATTTTTCAAATGTGTACCAAAGTATGTTTAAAATTAAAAAAATTTTATACCTATTCAGTTCAGTTTCTGATGATCAAATATTTTAATTTAAACAATGCATGCATATTTTTCGAAATTATTTTGTCTTAATCATTAAAAGAACGCTCATAGCTGAAGTTATCTTTACATACCCCTCCCCCCAATAATGATATTCCCCGAATATGTGAAAAGCAGGAACTATTTGCATTATCCAATCAAAAGTGATCAAATGATTTCCGATGTACAAATCAAGGCGTTATGTCATTCGACGGTGAATCAAGCGGCGCTTTGCTCAAAGTGAATATTTGAATGAATTTCTATAATACAGCATTTGAATTAGTGTGTCAGAGCTCAAAATGGTTTGTTATGGATCCGGAATATCATTTAGATGAATGTGTGAAGTAACGAATTCTCAGTCGCTTAGAAGCAGGGTAGAAAATCGTGAAAACGTATAGATGAGTGGATATTTAAAGCAAACTGTCTCTACTCTACAGAAACAATTTTAGAACTCTGGAACTGTTGTAATGTGACGCACACAAAGTCATAAACGTGTAACAACAGCTTTTCAAGATTAATACATGATGATAACTATCAGTAGTACTGGAAGTATATTGTTCGGTAGTTAAATTAAGAGCTGACAGCCTTCTGTATAACTCTTGTAACACAGGTAAACTGTTTGCAGAAGGCTTAATGAGAAAGGTTTTTAATTCAGAAGGCCAAGTAGTACGTTTTTCACTATTTTCACAATAGAACAGGGATTGATTTAAATAGTGCAAATTACATCAGAGCTGAATCAAAAAAAATTAGACCATGCTCCCTATAGTGATGAAATAAGATTTATCTTAAAATCGTTTTCTCAAGATTTTCACATCTGAAGGAATTCAAGGAAACAGAGAATTAGTGATTATGGCCAGATTCATCAGAATGAGATCTTTAAACTTTATGTAAGACTTTTCAGAGGTACATGGGAGTTTTATTTTTATTTATGTCCGATAAGTGCTCGTCCCCTTTGAGCAAACCTTGTTGACGGTTTCCTTAAATTGAAGTCATTGAGCAAATATCATGGTCAGCAAGAGATAGAAAACTCCAAATGGAGAACTTATGGGAATTCTTTGGAAAAGTAGTTGAACTTAAATATTCTCCACCTAGAGATATAAATCTCCTTAAAAACCACAATACTGGTGGAATGGAACTTAATCCCTCGAACTGCGATTAAAAGTAATATTACCAGCATTAAATAACGTTGTGATATGCAATCACATACTACATTTAATTCACAGCCATCAATCTTTTTTTGAATTAATTATTCCCTAAATACTCCTTGCCACAAATTATTCCTTTTTTAATCGTTTAATGCTACGATTTGTACCGTATGCAGCCCTCTTGATTTTTTTCCTTTTATATTTATGTATTGTAATGTCATTGTATCATTCTACATAAATTCATAAAATTATAATTCGTAATTTTTGAGAAATCCATGATTTTATGCATATAAATATCAAAATTAAATTCATATAATGTTTGAAACTTTTCTTATAAAGATAATAATAATTGTAGGCATAAAATATCTATATTACCGGCTTAGATAATAAATTGTTGCATAAGATAAACAGATCGCAATAAGGCTGAAATCCAGCTGTAAAACGAAAAAAAAAAAAATGCATACATATCATTTTAAATTCTCACACACACAGAAATTATTACCATAAGTAAAATAAAAACTATACTATACATTAACTTTAAACATATTTTAAATATTAGTGTACAATCGCGAGGGGAAGAGTTTAAAGAACGTTTTCATAATAGGTAATGCAATTAACAACACACTGTTGCTGTTTTGCTGTTCTGTTATTTTCCAATGTGTGACCGTTACGGGATCGTAATATCTAAAAATGATCAAAATATTGAAAACAATTTTATAACCTTAATGAAATTTTATGACTTTTATAAATGCCTGTACCCAGTTTCATTGCTCTAGTTATAGTAAGTAATTTAACTTTTCTTTAACAGTTAATCATTAAACTTCAAGCTTTTGACTGCTTCTTGTAGATTTTATTTTTTATTTTATTTTTATTTTGTTTTCATGATAATATATTCAAAATGTCATGACCTTTTTTTGAATTTAAAGCTTTGAAATTTGTTCTGGTTATATTGCATAATGTGTTTGAAAATTCTTTGCATAGAACAGAGAATCGGAATTAATAGTTATTTTTTTTTAAATACACAAAATTAAATATGGCTGTTTATTTACTGTTTTTTAGTATACGATATTAAAGTATTTGTAAAACTATAAACCATACTAGTACAACCGAACCCATATATAGATTGAGAAAACATTTCTATAAGAAATTGAGAAGAAAATGCAAAAAAATATTAAAATTTTTAAAAGTAGTCGGAATTTCAGAAACAATAATAATTTTAAATATTTGTTTATTTGACCTCCATTTTTTTCTGAAGTGCATGTTAGCCACTAAAGAGATTATTGTTTTTGTCAACCACAAAATGTTGTGGTGTACCACTTTTTTACATTTTGTCGTAAAAGTTTCTGTGTATATGTTTGATGCCGGCTTTCAGCAGTAATAAGCTCAATTTTCAAAAATATTTCATAATAAATTTCTTCTAAACTTTTATATTGGATTGAAATAAAACACATATAAAAATTTAGTATTTCATCAAATGATTTATTACTTTAAATCATACATAATTAGGAATGAAGGAAAGACTAAAAGTGAAAAAATTATTCAGAATTTTATGACAGTTGTAAGCAGTGATTTTTGACTCAAGACTTTCTAACTATTACCTTTTAATTTAGTTTCTATCAAGGAATTTTTCAAGTCAAATGACTAATATTGACTTAATTTTCAATGTTGATATCATTATAAGCCAACAAAATGTCTATAAAAACTAGTCACGTAATGTAATAAATTAAACTAAAACAAACTCTATACAATACTCTACGTAATACATTGCATAAAATAAATTTTATATTATGTATTTTGAACTAAGAAAAACACAAACGTTTTTATTAAAAAACGATATTTATTAAAATATCTAATTTTAAAAAAACGCAATTCCCTTACAGGCTTGAAATATTTAATAACTTTTATTTTTCGGTAAGATATGAGTAACTTATTCATATCACACCGACACTTGACACTTCATTCTTTTAACCTCGCGTTGTAGGGAACAGTGAAGTCTAGTAGCATTTAACGTGCAAGTCTCCTTTATTTTGCCCACTGGAACACTAAGTTATTCGAATTTTTAGGTTTGATAATATGAGCAGCCACTATATCCGAACCATTAAGTTTGCTTTTTTATAGCCCCATTGTTTCCATCGAGTCATGGGTTGGAGTCCTAATTCGATTACTAACCCATCGAGTAGCGGACTGATGAACATCAAACTTGTCGACGCTCTAAGTCTTTATGTTGGTAATAGTGTTAAAGTTGGTAGAAGAGGGTGCCAAAACTGAGATTTCATCCTCGTTATTTCACCAAGATTCAAAATTACGAGGTCCGCCACCAACAACCCTCATATTGCTTCTAAGTGCAATGTAATAAAAAATCAATAAATTAATAAAACGCAAACAATATTCATAAATATGCTTTGATTCAAAGAGTGTTTAGCTGAAATACTTAGCTCAGTAATCATAAACTTTTAACAAATTGGACTCATAAAATTTATTTCACTCTTTTTGAAGTTTATCATATCAAAGAAATTAAGTTGTTTAGTGAACACTTTCATACCAAGCAACAGAAAAGATAGAAGTTGATGATTGTTCCAGCAATGATTTTAGTTTTTAATAAAGTATATATCAAACAAGCCTTGATTTTATTGATAATTAAACTTTTCAGCCTGTTCAATTTTCAACTTGTCACTGAACTGTTCAGAAATTTTTCTGAGTTAAGAAAACAGACTCAGTTACCTGCATTTCAATGAGTTTGAAATATTAATAAAAATTTAATTTACATTGCTACTTTAAAAAAAAAAACTGGTCTTCAAAAAATTGTTCAAAACACAGAAAACTGTCAGAAAACTCATGGGAGGTCATATTTTATGTATCTTGGCAATAAGTTAATTAAATGGATTTTAGTACATTGAATAAATACGCGAGCTGATATTGCATTCACCAATCAATCGTATAAAGAATTTGAAAAATGTGAGGCTTGATTTAAAAGTAAGGCCTCAAGTACTGTAACTGCATTATTTGCAATCTGATTTTCGAACTTCTCGTTGCACCTAAAAGCTATATTCCTTGCAATACGTTTTCTTTGTATCTCGCTGGTATACTAAGAATTGAAGAAGATGGCAACCCACTTGGAGAAAAGGCTAAAACAGCAAATATCCATTGAACCAGCTCGCGACATTTATCTGTTTTCAAATATGAACCTTGCTGGATATCAACAATGAGCTGCCGTGAAAATCTGGTGTCGACAACGGTCCCCGGAATCCTTCTCGTACAGGATTGTCCAACTATTGAATGATCCGTTAATTAGAGGATACAAGTAGCTTTCAGATACAATAAGAATTATGAAAATCAAATAAGATAAACAAATAAAAATTTATGGCTATGGGAGCAGTAATTTTCTGGCAAGCTTCTTATTCCAGTATTGAATCAAAAAAGCAATTTATTTTACTTCGTATGAATATATTTTATAGGATTTCTATAATTATTTTATCAGCTAGGGATAGTAAGGTAAGTGTGCATTCCAAACTACATTACTGTAATCGGTGCTTTAGCACCCAATCACAAGTGATAATTCCCGAGAAATATCTCGTTCTTAATCTCAGTGGATGATTATCTTTGTGTTAACTATAACATATTTGGAAACCATTGTCACATTACATAATTATATACACGAGAATTCAAAGTGGATAATAATACCAAAAATATTTAAAATGCCCTAAACTGATTTTTAATAAATCATGGATACTTAACTGGAGAGTTACACCATTGAAAATTTAAATAGCACTAAAATATTTTTTTCTCCAAATTTAGCTAAATCTTAATAATATCGTACATTAATGATTTCTAATTTTCTGCAAAAATTAATTAATTTAACTATTTTAACACCTAACTTTTCTTACATTCAGCAATGCAATTAATTTTCTTTAGAAATTCTGAATGAAATGTTTCTGGATACGCCGAATAGACGAGGATTACCATGGCGAGAAAAGACAAAACAAATCCTTCATTTCGAAAAGTATTCATTTTTTCTCCAAAATTAGCTTCTGTTTGTTTAACACACGCTAGAACTTCAGAGCTGGAGAGTTCCCTGAAAAAACAATTCCTGAAAAACAAAACAGAAATTTAGAATTTTGATGGTAAAAAAAAGTTTTATATGGTTATAAAGGCAGCTGTTTAAGTGAAAAATGATTAAACGAAGAGAGAAATTGTTTAATAACTCAATAAAAATATAAAATAGATGAAATACATATAAAACAGATAAAATATAAAACATATATATAAAACAGATAAAATATTAGGATATTTTTCTTTATATTAGGAGATAAATATTAATTCTCATATTCTGAATAAAACTGTGTAGAAAAAAAAACGCATAAATATTGGGCCCCATAAGATTTACGTTTTCATTCCAAGTAAATGTGTTCACATGAAGTGAACAATTTGATTACAAAATTCTTAATATAAGTCTCTTAAATTATTCTGTAATTTAAATGAAGAAAAAAGGCCAGTTTTTATTATTCACGTCATAGGTTTGTTTATGTTGAGCTTAGAGTAAGATTTGCTCTTCATGGTGCAGATGCAAGATTATTATTCAAACTCACTCGCACACATACTTTTAAAAGCCGAATTTAGGCATTTTCAGTGGCAGTGTTTATACAGTTTTTTTTTCTTTTGGATTTATAACTGACACTTTCTGAATTCAATAAGATCGCTTAAAGGAAGCAATGATTTCTAAAGAGTACACCGCTAAAAATTCTTCTTTGTAAATGAACAACCTGGAGAAAATCTTCAAATCTTTATTTTTCTACCTCCATAAAACTAAAAAAAAAATTCCTTCTAGATATCGAAATAATTATGCGTATCAAATTTTTGTAATACTAGGTAAGACCATTTGCTCAAAGCCTTAATTAAGACTAGATAAATATAAATTCTGCATTTTCTTCTCCCTTAACTATCGTTACCCCAAGTTATTTATTGTTGAAATGTCCTAAAAAGGAAATTAATGCCCATTTCCAAAATTTAAAGCACTATATATTTATATAAAAGACCAGATTTTAAGATTTGAAGTATTTTAACCGATCATATTCAATTATTAAATACTACTATCTTTTTCTATACTTATCAAGAATTGCGACACAATTTTCAAACATACTTTCCTCACGCCCTTCCCATCTCATGCAATAAAATTTAATATAATAGTTGCGTATTAATGTAATATGCGTATTTTGAGGGTAAAGCTACACTACGAACTTAGTAACGAATTTTACAAATTACCAAGAAGGAATAAGTACTTTAGTATTTAGTAACACCGATCTGAATATTGACAAAATCAATACCTCTTTACTACCTTACGTCCACCATATACTCTCGCTATCGCAAGAAATTGTTTCTTACGTTCTGTAACGCCTGTGCCACCTTGACGCAAACGTGAATAAATGTTGTCATTCGTTCAATCAAATATATCGTACACGTGTATGTTGTAATTAACTGTTAACTGTAACTCAAGGTAGTAGATTGAAATAAAATCACGGATAAATATTTAAATGGCAGTAAACGAGCATTATACAGGGTAAAGCATCAACAAGCAAGTGTACATAGGAGCAATACGCTGAAAAGATCTGACCAGGTTCAAGCAATTCATATTGTGTGATTCTAGAAAACTCCCACCACACGAAAACAAGGACCTTTTTTATTGTTAGTGATGGTCGAGCTGTTGGAGCAGATGCTTTTCCAGAAGATAGCCATTGTTTTTTCGTACAAGATTATTGTATAGAAACTACTTCTCTTCCCCAGTTACAATTCGTCGGAAAAACGGATCGGCTTCATAGCGAAACAAAAGAGACACGTAGATGGTACACCACTGATCGAGCGTCATGTCCGTCAATTTACGAGGAGCCCGAATTCCTTGCCAGTACAATTTTCCTATATGACGATGATCCTAAACTGTAGACCATAGACAGCCAATCTTCAATAATAATTCCTCAATTGTTTGACGAGGATCTGAATCTACTATCACCTTAAGGATATCATCATCTAATTTTTGAGGCCGTCCTATTCGAACGGTATTTTTGAGATTCCTTTTTCCTTTTTTAAAAATTTTAAACCATTTATGACTCTTGCTTAATTTCAGAACAAAAACTAACTCTGAATGAGCTCAACTAAGATATTTTGATTACTTTTCCGTACCCCTAATATATTTAGCATCACTATATTATTGTGAAGCAAGATGGTTATCACGGGAGAAAGATTGGCCAGGTTATTCAGAATTAAAGATTGAAATTGTAAATTTTCTAGAATAGGAAGGCTTACTGGAAGCTGATTACAGTTTCGAGACAGTTTAATTATAATAAAATTAGATATCCGAGAAATTCGAGATATTAGATATTCTTATTCATATTCAAGAAACTAAATACTTTGAATATTCAACTCTAAGAAGCACATATGTTGGATATAAGTGATAATGCTTTTTGTAGAAAATTAGAATCGTGAAGCAAAAATTCAAAATTAAAAACCTACAAATGTTTGCAAACGGGGATAAATATATTACAACACTGAAGAGTAACAAGGGAAGCCTGTTTTCATAACCTCTTAAAATCCCCTGCTAGAAAAGAATTTTAAAAAGTATTTCTTGCAAATGGTAGCAATATAGGGTTAAGGATACATTTTAAAATATTCCTGAAGGTCTCAAGACTACCAAAGAAGAAATCTTCATAGACTTACAGTAAAAGGCGAAATTATAAGTTAAATATAGGG
>BMAW01037958.1:0-15008 GCA_019974015.1 Nephila pilipes | reverse complement strand
GCGTTACCAATGTGTTAGAAATGAAATCTAATTAATCTTTTAAAAATTTAAGGTATTGGAATATCGCACATGTAGAAAAGAGAATAAAGCTTTAGAAAACTTATAAAGTTAAATATTAAGTACATGTCATGAATTTAAGAATTATGTTTTAAACTGAAATACATCATAAAATAGGCAGATTAAGTATATGTCACGAATTTAAGAATTATGTTTTAAACTGAAATACATCATAAAATAATGCAGATTAATATATGACACTATTGGTTTTATATTTTAAATATATTTCTTTGTACTGTCAACATTAGTTTCGTATTTAACAACAGAATGAAATTATAAGAAAAACTGTTCAATTCTACAGGTACACATTTTCGCACAATAGTCTTAGCGAGTGTTGGTGGGAATTATTGTTCACATAGAGACTCTTCCAATATTTATATATTACGTTATTTATTTAAGTTATATACCACGAAAAACGTTTTATTCTAGGATATTAAAGTGAATTTTTCAAGCTTTCAAACATTTTGGCTGATGAAAACATACTAAACCATTCTTTGAAACAATTAATATTATTTTCATTTTTGAATTTGGATGGATGTACCAATAAGGAATATATTAACTTCCTGAAATTTCTTACATGCGCTGCTTAAGTTAATCCATTATTATTTTTTTTTTCGTAATACTTTAGTTCTTATATTCGAAAATTGTTTTTTTTTAATTAATTAGAATAAATTAGAAGCAACTGTAAAAAATTAATCATTGTAAATTTATAAGAATATTTTTTTGTGAAAAAATTAAATATAGTTCCGAAATGACTGAGAACAAACACATTATATTTTCTTAAAGTGTTATTGATGCTATAGAAATTGTTCTACGTTTAGTAAAATTTAAATTTATGAAACAGAAATTGTTTTATATTTTATTATTATGAATAATACTTTATATGTTTTACTATGCATTCTTTTAATATTTTGAGCATCTCAGTGAATTCAAATTTCTTCCGTTTTACTTTAACACTATACTTTGATTTATCTATTAGCTCATTATTCAAAAGCCCTTTCATTTTACATATGCAGAAATATTTATTAACACATATATAAAAATATTTGTAGATGAATGAATAAAGCCAATGTAAATGACGAAAAGAATTTTACGGATTACAATTAGAAACTTTTTATCTGATATGTTAAATATATATAATAGTTTCTATCCGACAATCGAAAACATTTCTTCTTTAGTCATTTCTCATACCTAAGCCATGGGGAAAATGTTGATATTGTGAAACTAACTCCAAGCTTAACTTGAATCTTCAATGTTTTGTGTAATGAATGTAAAAAAATATATGTGTTTAACTGAGTACGATTCCACTATTTTTAGTGCAATTTTGAAAATGAAAAGCTTAACTAAAAAATCATTACTAAAAACTAAAAAAATCATTGATTCTGAAAGAATAAGTTGGAGCTTATTATCATCTATAGAATTCAGGTTAGGTAGGAAATAATTTAAAAGATCCGGGAGTCAAAAAGATTTAAATATGCAAATCATGCCATCATAATTGTTGATTAAGTGCCTACCACCTTTTAAAAATTCGCTTTACCATAATGCCTGTCTAAAATGAAGATAAAGTAAATATTCGAAGAATATATAATTTAAAAATAAACAATATATTTACATTTAGTATCCATTAAATAATAAAAATGAAAGAAAACAGAATAACTTAAAAAATTCCTTTATATCATGTTACTAAACACGTTAGTTTTGTTTGCTATTTTTGTTTTCTTCAGAAATAAGTAATATATAAAGATTCAAAGTCTTAGAACTCAAAATGGGGTTTCAATGTAAAATGATATTTGTGCTCTCCTATTTAAAAAGTTTTTATTTTTAAAAATTAAAACTACTTAAAATTTTTTAACAATTTTATTAAAATAAAATCCCTTTAATTCTTATTAATTGTTCTGCTTATTTTCTGTCTAACAATGTGTGTAAAGGGGAATGGTTAAAAATGTGATGTTGATTGTTATAAAAGACAATTATTATATTCCTGATTTTGATTTACTTTTATAATAGTTACATTTATTGACTTGCATGATGGTGTGTCTTAAATTTGTTTGAAAAGATGCATATGATAATCAAAAATGATAGATAAAATAAAATATTGGAATTTGTAGCGACACTCAGCTAGCTAAAATGTTGTAAAAAATAGAGAAGAAAAATAGATAATCCGTGAGAGAAAAAGAGGAAATAAAGACTATAATATCAATGTTACCAATATATATATATATATATTATAATCAAAGGATATAATTTCTCTCTCTCTGTAAAATAAAATTAATCAAATTCTACTGATTTACTTTAGTAATACATGTTACTTATATTGAGTACAATTTAACAAAACGTTAAAGTACAGCACACACAAAATTATCCCTTTAGAAAAGAATACATTTTAACTTAAAGATACCATTTGCTTTTTCACTAATTTTAAAACTCTGTATTTGAAATTACGATTGTATTATTATGTAACAGATTGTTTGCATGTAACAAATTTTATAATCATTTTATAACTTGTCATCTTTTACTATTTGTCTTTAAAACTTTAAGAGAAGTCTTACAACGAATATAAGTGCTGTACTTCATAGCAGAACTGACAATAGTAGAAATTGAAAACACAGTTTCATCAAATATCTTACAGGAGAGAGAAATTATTATACAAAGATTTATAATTGCTTAGGTATATTTTTTTTCGATATAATATGAAAAGTTATTTGTTATAAACTGTAGCATAAAACCTCACTTGCCTTTACATTTTAAAAGAAGAAAAATTTAGTTTTTTGGAAAATTCCTAGATTAATATACTTTCTGTTGAAACTGATGAAAAATCAATCGTTTGTGACAGCAAATTGTTCCTGGGCGTTAAAAATTATTAGGAAAAGAGCTATATATAGGCTCTTAAGTCTTATTTACAGTATATAGAAATCTTTTTTATTGTATGTATATTTGAATAATTCAAAGTAAACTATTTAATAAGATACTTTGATAGAATAATTACATTTCAAGTTTTGTATTCATTACATTTGTGTATAGCTTAATTATTTTCGAGTTACAATAATATAAATGTTTTTATTTTTCTTTGTTTATTTTAAAGGGCAATTCTTTATTTCTTAATGTGTTTGAACATTTTCATTTTATAGAGTGTTTCATAAATTAGGCATTTCTTCATTTTACTCTCATATGATAAAAACGCTTTTCATTAAACTTTACTATAATTTTTAAGTAATATCAGAGTTTTAACAATAGAAACATAATATATTTCGAAAGTGAGATTTTTCATTAATTTTTAATAAAGAAAATGTTTATACATGGTTTCTTTATAATTATTGGTAAATCTAAATGACAGATTTTAATTTTAAAGTAGAGTTTTCTATGTTATAAATTTCAAATTCTTGTATGAAAATGAATATCAGAAATTGTCAACATTAAAAATTTATTTAATTTTATGATTGTTATGTTTGGATAATATCTGATAAAAAAAAAGTATTTTAATAGTTTTAAAATGTGTAAAAAAATACTGTTTTATTTCTTATATGTAATTATATACAAGAATTATAGGCTGCATCTCGTAGCCATTGACGCAAACTCGTAACCCCCGTTGCTTTCGTCGAGACGTGGGTTTGATTCCTGATGTCATTAAGGATCCACCGTGTAGCTGGGCTGAGACACGAATTTTTTTGAGATTCCAAGGCCTTCTACGGTTAGGTGTTGAAGTATGGAGAGAGAAGTACCAGCTGATGATTCTTCCTCGTTCCTAGACAGATAAGCAAAATTACGAAGATTCCCTAAGAGTTCTTTCTAAATGCGACGGTAATAGACAACCAATCATTTATTTACTTTTTACGAACTTTTTTCATATCACTCAATTTTAAAAATTTTTTCTCGACGATGGGTATATATATTGTTTTATTTCGGAAACTAATCAGAAAAAGAACAAAGATGAATAGTAATAAATGATTTCATAGATGCGTACAAAATAATTACTAACACATATTTTTATTCGTTATTTATAAAAAAAAATAATAATCATTGATGTAATCCTTTTTCACAAGGATTTTATATTAGAAGTGTCCCTGAATACATAATGAACATAACTCACAATTATAGAAAACTTCAAAATTTTTAGATTGCTAATTTTGTTACATTATTCCGAGTTAAAATATTAAGACAAACTTTTCTTTTTAATCTGTATTTAAATATCAACAAATAAAATCTCCGAGAACATGAAAATATAATTCTTAAGGATTGTTTAAATGCATTAATGTATTTTGTTTCATATTTATAAATTCAAAATATTCAGACATAATCGTGTGAATGTCTAATGATCAAATCATGATGCATACATTTCTTGGCTGACAAAATGATTCGTTAAGATATATATTATCATCAAGTAAGAAATTAAAATAAATACAATAATTAGAATAAAAAAGCATAGAAATAAATTTCAACCAGTCTGAGAATGGTATGTATTTAAACTTTCCTAATTTCTTTTTTAGTAGTAACTTCTTCAGTGAAAAACAACTGTGAGAATTTTTAACTTGTAGTTTTATTTGGTATTATCATCACATTTCTATGTAAAAAGATACCTCAAATACATTTAAAAGTTTTATTTTTGTAAAAATTATATTAAATGCACTTTTCTGTTTAGTGAATATTAATTTGAAACTTATTTTCTTTACTTGCATTTTACATTTGTGATGCATGTAACACAGGTGGAGAATGTTATTTATGTGTTAGCTAAATTAAGTTTACTGCTGTTGCGGTGATCATAGTCTTTTGCCTTACATTCCGTAATTTCTATCCAATTCTTAGATTTATTTTCACATAGATATAGATCAGGGTCAATGTCACTAGATCTAAGCGAATTTTCATGCTGAAAATGGGAAACTAATACCACTTTTTGAAAACCATTTGGAAGTTTGGTGGGGTTTAGTTTGACTCTTTTAAAAATATGTAAAGCAGAGTTCCCACACTTATACAAATCTTCTACTACATTTATTCTACTATTTGTCACCCTTACTAATTGCTAATTTTCTATTTTTCTTTCTCTCTCCTTCCACATTTCCCCTTTCCTCACTTTACTTTTCGTTTTAATTTGCTAAGCCCTTAAGCATCTCTTTTTAAAAAGGGTCACTTCTATTAGCCTTTAGAATTCGCCTAAGTCAAAATATCCTTTCCACTCGACGCTTTTAGGATTGAGGAGAAATTTTCTTTCCCCCTCTTAGAATACCGGGATGTCCAAACGCTCCACATGTGGTATTGTAAAATATTTCTAGATATAAAGGAGAGATAGTAAGGGTTGCTGATTTTTAATCAGTAATCATTCACAAGAAGGAAAGATCCCAATATTTGACAGCAGATCATATCACAATAATTTTTCATTAATTCCTAGTTCCCTTTTTTATTTGAATGACTTGCAAACTTTCAAATGCATTTTTTGATTTTATGAGTATTGTGATTTTTTTTAATACACGCATGCATGTCTCTTTTTAAATAAATTCTTCAGTTTAAGAATATTTTTTTCTAGAGTTGACGTACAGCATTTCAGAAGTATTGAAAAAGTAAAATTTATACGATTGAGAATTTTCATAAGAAATCCTGTATTAGTAAAAAATTATTAGATACATAATTTTTATTTGCTCATTCGTAATTTTTTAATCAAAGCAAATTCTAAAAATAACTTAATCTGAAACAAGAATTTATTGTCCCCATTTCTCAAGTATGAGATAGATTGATAAAGTATGTGAAGCAATAAAGGCTAATATCTCTTAAGTAAGACAAAAATAATATAAAACTTTAATAAGGCATTATGGAATAATTATTTGTCTGTTAAAATGATCTTAGAAATGTTAAAAATTTATTCTTATTTTTGTGAAAGGTTTTATTTTTCTCCTTAAAAAATAATAAATAACATTTAGTTTTAAATTCTAAAAACATTATCATAACTTAGAGTCGTCTATTGCGTAAATTAACATTCTCATACAAAACAAATAACAAAAGAAAGTGACAGCCTTACCATATTACTAAAATATTTTCTACAAGCAAGTACGTTAAAACAATATTAAATTAATAGCTTCTGTAATTTGCTGACTACACTTTCGGAGAGTACGATAGTTCAATCATAAACTCGTAATAATTATACTGGTGTTTGCTTATACACACACACACTTATATATATATATATATATATATATATATATATATATATATATATATATATATATATATATATATATATATATATATATATATATACATATAGGTGTGTAGTCGCATGGCTTAGTGTGCAGAATTTAACTAAGGTCTCCTTAATGCAACTTACATATTTAACACCAACATTGAAACCCCGTAATAATAAATAATAACTTATTGTCTCAAAATTGTTTGATGAAATAAAAAAAAGAAAGGAAAACTTTAAGATCAAAATGTAGAACATTTTTACTGAACAATTTTCTTTTCAAATTAACGCCTTTTTGATGCATACAAAAAATCAATGCACTCGAAATAATTTGTGATTAATTTGATTTTTTAATAATATCGAATTCCAAAGTAAAAGGAATAGTCCTAGTGACGGACTTTCGAGCCTAGGTTAAGCAATGAAGACAGCACCCGCTCGCCAAACTTCCACATCACAGTACCAAATGCATATCTATTAGTTTCTTCAACTGGAACTGATAAAATTTCATCCTTGACTATCAGTTTTAAAAAAAAACTTTAACTTTTGTAAGGGCTGGCCTGACCTTTTAATCCAACCTCACCTAAAAATGGCAATATATTTATCGCTTCTTAGCTTTCTATCTCTTTCCATGAAAATGAGCTTTCTACTCTCTAATCATAATTAGCTGATACATCGAAATCATTCTCATTATTATCTTTGAAAATGCTATTTTCTAATTCTTCTGCATACTCCTAATCACTATCATGAAAATTTTCTTCATCTAAGCCGATCATCAAATTCTCAATCTCTATTTGTGTGGGGAAATTTTTAACGTTCTAAAAAATCGAAGAAAAATAAGAGACGAAAAAAATCAGTTTTTCATAGACAACGTAAAGTTATCGAATAGAGTATTTTTTTTTCAAAAAATCGAAACTGGTTGTTCTTAAAGGTCGCTAGTGATAAGGAATTCATACAACACTGATAAGGTTGGCGAAAAATATCCCACCCAACTACTAACAATAGAAGCAAAGTCATAAAAAGTATCAGGGAAAGTCGTAAGAGAGTTCTACTGGAAAAAAGGGGGGGGGGGAAGAACTGTCTCTAGACATCTTGGTTCAACAGTTGTACCACAGACAAAGTAAGTGATAAAAAACATTTTTGGTACAGCATATGTACCAATGAGTTTTAAAGGTTAAGGAGATGATCAAATTCGGTCAATATGAAAAGGGCGTATGTTAATACGTTCATAATGATTTCTTTCACCTTATGTCTTTTAAAGCATTGCATCTCCAAATCCACAAAAAAGTGCTATTCATTTTTTCATTGAAGTTAACATAATGTTTGTCTTTGAAACTAATTACTATGTTCCGAGTTAAATACTACATTTAAATAAATAATTGATCTTAATTTGTTTGATTATTCACATGGCAGCTGAGTATGGTGAATAAGAAATTTAAGCGTTTTAAAAAATTTGTTTAAATTTAGTGAAATAATTGACGTTTCACTGTTTTTCAGTTCATTAAAACTATGTATGTTATTATTGCCTTAACTAATCAAAGGGCCACAGACTTGATGTTTACGATAAAATTTCATACGTTATGAGATAAATTGATAAAAGATATGCTGCTTTGAAACTGTTTCACGCTCTGATAAATATACATTTCTCACCAAACAGATTTATTATTTTACATGTGCATTAAATGATGCAATAGAATATTCTGCAAAATGTTGTATGGCATTAGCAGCTACTGCAGCTATGGCAAATAATTATTGAAAAAAATAGTCATGAGAATGATGGGATCAGACAAAAAGAGGTGGCACGTTTATTTAAATAGTGACTTTTCAACAGTTAGTGTCGATACAGAGAAGTTAGTTGTAAAAGTATTTTCAGATGTTCGTATAATTTGATGAATGGTAGTATACACAGGGAGAATGTTTCAGTAAATTACTTGAAAAATATTGGAGGGATAGAAGATGAGGTGAGCTTTTTATTGTCTATCATTCAGAATCGCAGCATATATTATATGCATTTTCCTCGAAAGATGGGTATTTTAAGAAATTCCCGATTTCGAGCCGTTCATGTATGTTAAAATATAAAGCTAGAATTTATTAGCTATATTTAGAAGATGATAATGACAAGATAACAATCATAAAATTCTAAATCGAATGGTACAAATATGAGTCCAAAAATTTGTAAGTGACTGCTTAGACTCCAAAAAGACAAATAGCAATGCTATTATGGTTTGGTATCATAATTAAGTTTATAAGCTTAAAGTCAATGAAGCAAGCTGTATGGCTTAACTTTTTTCATAAACATTCAACAGACTAAGTCCACAACATGGTATTTGTCCAATAGATGACGACTCTTAATGAGGTATAAGAGAGCAATATTTAAAAAGGTTAATCATATAAATATAAACATAACGTATCTGTAGAAGGTATGGACTTTGAAAAAAATTAATTTAATTGTGTGTGAAATCCTGATCTGTTATCTGAGTTCACCCACTGCAAAAAGAAACAAATATTTAAAGTTTAAATATTAATAATAATATTATAAGGTTCATAAACATGAAAGCGTCTTCTTTTCAGTTAGGCACAATAAACGTTTGACTGTATATATCTATGTGTATTTCGACAAAGATTCAATACAAAATTATTTTTTTAATATATTAAATTATGAAACTTGATCGTACTCGTGTTTAGTGTTACAAGAAGCAATTGGGTTTTGAATAAGGGAGGCAGTAAGAACGGTTTTATAAATAATAAAGATGCTGGAATTAAAAACCATCAAAATGTAGATAAGAAGAAAATTTAGTAGATATTTTAACAATCGAATCTATTAGGCTGGTATGCATTATTAAATGTAATTTTTTCACTATATTGCATATTCTCAGTAATGAATATTTAAAAAAAGCATTTTTGATACACCAATTTATCATATAACTTTATCATATAGTGTAATTACTGCTCAAAGTTTGGAGAAATAGCATCTGATTATTGAAAGAAAATATTCGGCAGGAAACATGCATCACCAAATCGTAAGCTTTCTGTGTTAGTGAAATCTTATGTATGCTTCGTCGGCAGTGTGCTAAACAAACAAGGACAAAACAACCTAAATTCAACATCCTGGTGTTTAGATAGTGGAGCTACCTCTCAAATGTGCAACGATGAAAAGCTATTCAACGAAATAAAAAAGAAACAAACTGTTTCGTACAGTTAGATGATGATAAAATCACTGAAGTTACCGGCAAAGGTTCAGTTAGCATTACTGTTCAAAATGCTAAGCACTCCAGGGCAATTCTTCTGAAAACGGGTTTTATATACCGGGATTAAAATGTAAATTAAACTCAACATCAAGAGCCACAATAAGCAAACGATCCATTTTTTACTGCGAAAAAGAAGCAAAAGTAATTGAAACCAATAGAACTGTTCTGATGATAGCGATCCGCAAAGTAGATATATATACTACGTTAAACAGAAAATTGAAAATGCATATATCGTTACCAAATTTCAAAAATCGCATCAATAATTTAGACTTTTAATGAAAGTGATTAATAGAAATTAAAGACTGAAAGAATGGTGTGAGAGTTAAATTTTGATATATAAGATTCCATAAATGACTGTAAAATCTGCATCCACTCAAAACAGACTGCTGTCCCTTACTCAAAAGAATCTAAAGTAAAAGTCTGTTAGAACTTGTATATTCTGACATCATTGGATCCATGCTAGTACCATCTCTAGAAGGTTCGTATATTTGTTAATTTCATTAATTATAAATCAAGGTATGTAGTAATTAATTTCTTTAAAAATAAAGATAAAGTGAAAAAAGCCTTTATAAACTATAAGACCTTAGACAAAAATCAATGAGGGAAGAAAACTTAAGCACTTCGTACCGATAATGGTATACAATATTACGGATCAGAATAAAAAACCTTTCTTAAAGATCAAGGCATCCGAAGAGAAAAACGTGTATATAAGAAGCGATATAAGATGGTCAAATTTTCTGTTGCATTGCGATTTCGGATACCCTTAAACAACTAAAAAAAACCTCGCCACAGGAATCGAGCTCATAAAGAGCAAATGTCATATTCTCAGCTGTTCATATTTTCTCCGATGGCTGCGTAATGTCATCTCTGGTTATAAAGCGTCTTTCTGCCGCATATTAAAGAGGCTCAAATAAGCTCTGCTTACCTGTTTCATAGTCTAAGGAAAACGAGGTTCAACGCTTTTCTTACACTTTGTATAATCTCTTTATGCAATGCACAATCAGGCTTCTTTTCTAAGCATTTACATATCTGCCTGACAGGTACCTTCATGCCAAATTTCATTACAGTCTCACTTTTACATCGTGATACGTAAATTTATATGGCAATGCATCAAACCCTGTTTCTATATCAATCATTGGTCTCTGTATCAATGCTTCCTTTTTATCTCCTTAAAAATATTTTAACTGATTAATTGATTTGTATTAAATTATATTTTTACATCTTTATGAAATATATATTGTGTTATATTTCTGGAATTTTATGAGAAATCGCTAATGATGTAGTTGAAGATGCCTGACTCCTTTAAAGGAATACAAATTAATTATCTATGTAATTGATTTTGTTTGATTGGGTTAGGAATAAAAAAAAATATTTCATATCTTGCTAAATGTCTTAAGAAATGCTTCAGAGCTGCTTGTAACCAAGTAATACAAGTTCTACCATATGTGAACAAATGAAATATGCTTTCAGGAAGAAAAAATGAATATTATATATTTAATATATATATTTTGTACCTAGAATACCTTTTTAATGTTCAGTTTCTGAATGAACCTATTTTAAAAGTATTTAAAAACAAAATAACCTAACTGTAAACAGTATTTGTAGCGAAAACCTCAGCATAAGTATTTCTGAACAGTTAAAGAAAAAAAGTTATACTTTTAGATTCATGTATATTAAACGATTAAAAATTACATAATATTTATTCAATGTAAGCTTTCTTTAGTTGTAAGAGTAAAAATATTTAAACAAATTAATTAGCACTTACACTACTTTACATGAATTAAATAGCTGAAACAATTAAATAGCTATAAATTTGCTGTATTATTCCCAACTCTTATGCTTTAACTTTAACTATAAATAACCTTAATAAAAAGTCCTTTTTGAGAGTTATTTGTTTTTAAACTATTTATAAATTATTTAATAATTTGTAATTGCCTTACCATGCCTTATTTTATTTTTTTAAACATTCAATTTGATTAAGAAGCTCGTGCTTAAAGATTGTGATGAAAATTTCCTAGTTTCATTGATTATAAAATATATAAATGTGTTTTGATATTTTTCTACAACAAAAATAGGGCCAATAATACCTAACGCATGTCTCAAGACAAATATGCCTGGTATCTTCTTTTAATAATGTTTTCTGAGTACATATTAAGACCTGCGCTTTATCGTTCACCGCACTTAAACTGACGAAAAATAATATTAAAGAATTTGAACTGTTTTGACTGATGACTTCAATTTCTTTAACTGATAGTCATCTAGTTAAAGACTCGAGATAATTCATCCAAACACCCAATTCTATTAAAACTGGACGAGAGTGATAATCAATAAGGTTCTAATTTTTTCACCATCAGTAAAAATAAGAATAAAATGTATTTTCAGAGTTTTGATGAATATTAATTCCATCAATGTGTAAATATTTAATTGAATATTTGTATAAATTTAGAATTAATTGGTAAGGAACAATGATTTATCCCACCGAACAGTGCTGTACATATAATTTATTTTTATTCCACGAAATCAACAGACTGGTAATGAAAGAGTGAATTGGATTTAAACTACGTTCAAAAAGTGTATTTTTCTGATGAATAGATTAGATAAAAACCCGAAACTCAACGGAAATGTGAGCTAGTGCTAAAAAATCGAACTAACGCTCGAGAAAAAAAAGGCAATGATGGGGCGACATAATGAAATATAAAACTAAATGCAAATGGAAATATATATTCGCTCATTTCAAAGATAAGAAAAACCCTCTGAATGCAACATACTGATTAGGCATGATAAACATTGTAAAAGAAGTAGTTAGTATCCTTTATAAGATTATCATGAAACCTATGGTAATCTTCATGAATAGTTGTATATAAGTATATATATTAAATTGACACATTGTTTTGTATTGAATTAAGTTTTACCAGTTTGCATACTGGTTCATAATCTTATAATATATAAGTAAAAATATTTGATATTTTTTAATTTGAATTTTAAATAAATATAAGATACTGAATTTAATTTTTCTTTTTTCAAATTCAATAAACTTCAGGTGTGAAACATTTTAAGTACAATGGAGAAGTAATTGATATTTTGTATATAAATATTTTTAAAATTCTTATTTTGAGTTCTATAAGAGAAATCTGTAAGGTAATTTTTGTACAGTTAATACTTTTTATACATATAAGTTATATTCTTAAGGATAATGTATGTAGGAATTTTTAATGCTTCTATGTAAACAATTGTTTCATAAAATACCATATCACAAAGCAAGTTGCGTAGAAATTAAATATTTCTGTAATAGTTAATGTTAATGAAAATAGTGATTATGCGAAGAGAGTATTGGATGTTTGCTGACATAGTGTCATTGAACCGGTTCATATTAATCCACGAATAGTCTCAGATTAGTTTGTTCGCAAAATGTTGTAATTTTTGTTACTGTTTGAAATAGCTTTTCTCTTAAAATATAAAAGTTAAGAGCTATAGGTAAATGACCTTAAGCAACATAAACTATAACAATCAACTAAATTTAATCAAACAAAGATATTGTTCAAATAATTGACACTTTTATAAATATTGTGTTTCGAAAATGTTTTTTTTTTATTAATTCTGAGGCAAGGCACGAAAATATTCAGATAATATTCTTAAAACATATAATAATATTTTTCTGATTTTATGAATTATTCTGAGTATGAACTATGAGTAATACACAAATAAAAGTGAATCTTTCCAAACTGTTTCACGAAGAAAAATAGAAGAAAAAAAAATATTTACATAGAAAGATGATGTATCATTGGGAAAAACTATTGAGTCATTTTCATTCTATTTAAAAAAATTATCTAAAAACATAGCAAATATTTTTTTTTTCAAATGTGCAAATTATTCCCTTGAATTTTTTTTGCAACACAATATTAACAAATTATGCACATTTTTAATACCAATTTAAAGCCATTAATGTAAAATTATCGTGAAAAAATTAATAAAATCAAAGTTATACAAATGAAATATTTAAAAATTAGTTGTAAAATGATTTCTTTAAAATTTGTATATCCTACAGTGAATCGCTAAATTTTTTGAATTGTTTCTTCTACAAGGTAATTGTGAAGAAATAAAACCCGGCATATCTGTCCGACCACTTACGTATTGAACCTGTAACTATAAACAGTTAGTTATTTAAACTGGATAGGATTTTCTTGTGAAAAATAAAGTGATTAGGCTCCTCATTTTTCGACAGTTTCGTTAAGGAGATCATATTGATCAAAAACATGCTTCATAACATATTGATATTTACACAAGATTATGTGAATTTCGAAGGAAAATATAATTTTATTCATCTAGATTGAAAGCAAACTAAGATTTATGCTACAAAAAGTTTATTCGATTTACCTTCATTCAAATCATGAATTTGAATTGAACTATGCGTTTCTTCAATGTAAATTTAAAGTGTGTATTCCAAATTATAAATATATTAATAAATTAGCATTTTTTAATATTTATATAATACATTACTTTTATCACGTGGAATTAATTGCATTAGAAAAATTAGTCAAATTGCTATTTTACATTTTACTTCTGAGAAATAAGGATATAATTGATTTAAGTTATTTATTTGTTAGTGTTTTATAAAATGAACATAAGTAATATATCTTTATTTTTAATTATTAAGAAACACTAATATGTGTAAAACGATAATTAAAAAAAGTGAAAATAATAAATATAGTAATTTTAATGTAAATCTTACTTTATAAAATGTAATAACTTATTTTTAGCTTATCAAAAATTTGTTTGTTTACCAAAGTCTGAATTGAATTTCACTATTAAGAAGTTTCATCTGAAATTGAATTTCTTTCATGGTACACAATTCTAAATGGTTATAAATGCGTCATATAAGAAGAAATAATATGAATACTTTTTCGTAATTTAAAATACTTTAATAATTGTAAATACATATTTTTAAGTATTTATCTTATATTGTCAATTCATCAATAGATATATATCATTAGCGGATTTGAAAGAGAAAAAAAATCTGTACTTTTTTAATACCTTTAATTTACTTTAAATAGATTTACATGTAAAAGTTATAATACAAATTATAAGACTTAAATTTATTATTAAATATATGCATAAAACCTTAAGCTAATATATTTTTCTCACAAATTACTTGGAAGTTCAGATTAATTTATTCTGAATACCTACACAATTTTATTTCTATTACTTTATAAAAATTATTTTATAGTTATTGAGCTTTGTACATTTCAATTTTTGTTTTCTAAAATAACAGTCTAAATATCGAATTGCCACAGAGAATTTTTATTTTGAATTGAAAACTGTTTGCAGAAATTAAAAAATATATATTTTATCTGCTAACTGATAGGTGAGTCTCATAGGCCCGTTTAATTTATTATATTTCTCTACTGCTCATTGAGTAAAGAATGAAATATATTTTCATCAAATTAACTGATTTTAATTTACGAGTCTAAAATTATGTTTCATAAATATCAAATAAAATTGTGATAAATGCTTTAAACTACATATCATATGTATTATATTTT
>BMAW01037951.1:2578-20145 GCA_019974015.1 Nephila pilipes | reverse complement strand
TGGGTGTGCAGCCCCAGTTTCGGTTGCGATTTAACAATAATCGGCTTGGCAGTGATTAGAATGTATATTGGATGGATTACGCGAGGAGTTCGGTTTTGTCAATGCGCCCTCTCAGAGGGATGATCAGGCGCTACGGGATGAGATCATCTACCTGTTCAGTGCTCAGGGGTTTACCTTATTGCGTGGTGCGAGATCGTAGACACTTGAGACAGTCTGGTGGAGATCTTTTTCTTTCTGATTGGGCCGGTTGGGCGTTGGCATCCACATTAAAAGTATAGAGATCGAACATGCTGTTTTGAACTCTATCACAGCCCTCCAATGGCTACCTTTTTCGGCGCCACCTGAAACATCAATCTGGTTCCATCTTGGTTTTGGGGATGACATATTATTATCTCGCAGATGAACCCCGGTTCATGACCATCTATCAGTTTTACCATGATTCGTTGTGGTGGTCCGGTTATGATAGGATGGATCTTCCTTGGCTCGCGTATCATGAGCGGGTCGAAAAGGAGTTCTTGGCGTCTAGGTGTAAGCCCGGCACCTGTTCAGGGATTAATAATGATTGGACCTCGGGACAATCTCCTTTAAGTGCAGACGTCACCTTCCAGAGGCACATGGTTCCCTCTCGCTTGGGTTTACTATTTTGATAAACCTTAGATTGGTCATTGCTTTTTGATGGATAACTCTTCTTGATCGACTATCTATTTTCAGATACATCATATCAAACCCAATTATTTTTCCGTTTCTTTACACGTCTGGATACACGGTTCTAAGATCTTGATTTTGTTTTGTCGGAAATCCACATGAAACAATTTAAGCCCGATAATCTTTACGTTAGACTCACTCATCAGTTTGCATATTTTTCTGTATATCAGATGTGCGGTTCAGTATTTCGACCTTGAAAATATCCTGTATCGGGAGTTAGGCGTTAGAATTTCCAGTACGGTCCACGATTTTTCGATCAGTCGTGGTCGGTTTGGCCTGGATAACTACTTGCATCTCATTACAGACTTTACCGGACCACGCGTCCATGAAAAATCAACATGGGTGGGGAGGTCCATGATCAGGAGTTATTGAGGATTAACAAATTTTGTCAGGTTGATCTATTTATTTTGAGATCTTACTTTCTTAATCTGCGCTCTAATGAAAAATATTATTTTAAGGACTGGAGTTGTCCAAAGTGGAATAGGAGGTGGCCAGGATGCGAGGAAGGATTATGTACAGATAGAAATGGATTAGGAGATTTTGGAAAGGAGAATGAATGGATTTATTTCAGGTTCACATAGTTCTCTCGTAATGGGCTCAATAGGGTGGTGGGAGAATTGCACCCCTGCTTGGATCACAAACAGATTTCCAACACATTGACATTGGCGCCATAGAATTCAATCTAAAGGCTCCCACAGGTTTCATAAGCAGTGGTTTCGTTGCCCCATATGTTGAAAACTCCAATTGAATCCAAAGGCGGGGTCATCCCGATATTCCCTAGTGAGATTGGTCAGCCTTTTCAATAAATATCCCAGACTACATAATCAGGTGGAGCTTAGATCAGGGATGACCAAAGGGAGGTCGTTTGATAACATTCTCAGGATGGAAATATCTGCGCAGCTTGACACTTTGATTTCACAAAAGCCTTCGGTCTGGCATTATCTTGCTGGAAAATCGCCCCAAGGTACTGCAAAGGTACGGTAACAAAACCAAGGATCTCCAGATGTCGTTGATGTGCCCCTGTGCTGTAGAGGTGGTAACTCTATTGACAACCAAGGAGGTCAGAAGCTATCAAGAGAATGGTCTCCAGACCATGGCACTCCCCTGGTTAAGGGGCCTGTCTGGAGTCACAATAGTGAAATAATAGAGGATCAGTGCACCCCTTCCGTGGGCGTCTCCAGACTTGCGTCGATGATCAATCCAGGATTCTCGTTAGAGTGGGATTCGTCACCTTCAGAGCACTTCTCGTCCCCAGTCAGCATCTATTTGTTCAACCTGAGATCAGGCCACGGTAATCTGGCTCGATGGTGTCCAACAAGGAGTGGGGCGGGTGGCCTTAACTCGTGACATAAGTTTGCTCCTTTTAACTGTCTGGGAATGGTCATGGTGGACACTCGTGTGCCTTGGGTCCACTTTATCTGTGGAGTTGATAACGATGAGATCAGATGCTGTGACGGCTCGTCACGGAGCATGATCTATCTGTCTACCCTCCCAGATCTACTTATTGACCCCCTGGGTCTGCCGCGCTACCATGGGATGGCTGGAATCTGGCGTGTCCACCTCTTCCTCGCCAGCATCTTCGCCATCGTTTCGACTCAGCGGACGGGTTCATTTCGGTTGCTAAACCGCCTAGCATCTTTCGATCAATGGTGATATCATAAGGCTCTGACGGTTGAGGGAAGCTAATGGAGATCCCGACCGATGGGGCTGATTTTCGAGTTGTTTTGAGAAGGTGAAATCTCGATCGCGAGTCAATGGGAAAGGAAGTCTTGGTAAAATAAGTTGAAGAATCTGCGGCTTTCTTATATCACCCTGGTAACGGCTCCATATTCATTCAGCTGGATGCTGATTTTAATGAGTTGCGTGTTTCGGATCCAGTGTCATGGCGTACGAGATTTCGTCGCAGGTGGTATCCTTCTTGGTGCGTCAGTTTTGTTATGGACTGTGGGAGGTGGAGGTGTTAGGAGGACTCGGGCGGATCACCTGCACATTGCCCCGGATGTGGAAATTTAAGTTGACAAAGAGGATTTAGTTATCTTAATTAGTTTAAGGAGGCTTAGGGTTTAGGAAGGATTTTGGAAAGAAAAGGTTTTTAAGGTCCTGATTAGGTTGCCATGGGAAAGGAAGTGGTCTGCGATTATTGGTGGAGCTTAGAACGTGTGGAGGAAATCTCGGTTGCAGGCCAAGTGGGATGCCGGGATTGTGGTGGCCTGGTATCAATGATCTAGGGCGGATGCAATGACTGGCAATGGGACTTTGGTTTCCGAGGAAATGGTTGGCCTGAGTAGTAATGATCCTTGGCATGGTCTCAAACACCTGAGCGATTATTTTACAGCATGTTGCAGCCCTTAGTAATTTACTGGGCGTGTTGGACGCAGTGTTTTTCATTTGTTGTTTGTATGGACTCAGTATCCTAGACAGTTATTGACCCGGCTCGGGCAGATCTTTCAGAGTTCAAAGGAGTGCACATTCCATATTTCCTTGACTATGTTATCTTTGGCTCTTTCTGTATCTTTTGAGATCCCCGTCTTTATTACTTAATGACCAGGTATGAAAGTGGGCACCCAGGCTAGCTCCCTGATTTGTATGCATGGTTGGCATTATCAATACCAAAAAGGTGGAGATGTTCTAAATGAAATATTATGATTGATTAAGTGAAGTGTTTCTCAGGAAAATGTGAATCCTCTGGAATTTTGGGCAACTCAGGTTTGATTATTTAAATTGGCAACTACCCCCACAAAATTGGTTCCCCGTTAACACAATGTGAGATGGCGAGTGAGTGATAGAAGGTGCTGGGGCCCTGTAACCGTGAAAATATGTCCGTTTTGGATGTACTAAACGTTTTCCAATTTGTTGTCTGGGCATTTCAACCTTTATGTTGTTTGCGCTGAAGGCATTTCCAGTGGGTTAGGATCCAGAAAACCGGGGCTAGATATTTTCTGAGTGTTACTTAGTGATGGAAATTCAGATTTAGGATGATTTGTTAAACCCCGCCGATTTGGTTAATATATGGAGTGTTTATTAGATAGTTGGGTTAAAATAGTCGCTGTATTTCCACCAGTTAATCTTTGGGAGTTAATCTTGTGACCAGGTCATAGTTTCTTTTGGATAAGTTATTTCAGGGGAGGTGTTGGTTTCGGGTCCAGTTTCTATTTTGTATTAAATGGGTCGCTTAAAGTAATTGATGTTTGTAGCAAGTGGTCTTGGTTGGCTTGATTAACGTCAGCTCCCAGAGCAATGCAGAGCTTTGAAGAGACCTCGTGGTTGAAACCACAGTCAAGGGACCAGGATGACGCCTGGTGGGCGACTCTCAGCCAGCTTCCCACCGCATAGCAGAAGGACTTGATCTTATTGGAGTTACAACGGCCATGTGCCTACTCAGGAGTGGATCAGCTTTGGGGCCATTAAGGTTTTATTACAGCTCTGAGCCAGAGAACAGCCAAATGCGCGGGATCCCATCAGGCCATCTGATCACTGGGCTGCCAATGATCACATCGAACAGGAGCAAGCTAAACTCAAATGCACTCCCAGAGTGTCGTGAGTAAGGTGGATTAGGGTCAAGATCCTAAAATTCAGGCTCCGTCTTCAAAATGAGTCTGGATTCCGGAATGGAGAATCTTGTGAGGTGGCATTCTTAGGAGGAGAATAGGATAAAAGTGGGAGATATCAGAAAATGGGATCAGGCTGCTGAATTAGAGAGTTAAAACCATCTCTGGTAGATCAGATTAGAGTCACTTCATTCGGACAGGGTTGCTCAGTCTTAAATGATTAAGGAAGTATCTTGGGTGTGTGATGTTTGAAAGTTCAGAGATTCAAGAGTGTTTCCACTGTATGCTCTAAGGCAGAATCCTTCTATTGATGTTTCAAAGCATTTTCAGACAAAATAAGTTCAGAAGAATTGAAATAAAGATTCAGTCATTTTGGTTGAGAAAGAGGATGATTTATTTATTGGTATGTAGGCAGAAGAGAGGATGAATGATTATAATAGGCTAGAGTCTAATTGATTTTGAAGGAGTTCTGATCAGCTAAACTCAGGACTTTGAGTTATTTTCGTTATTAACAAAGGCTATCTTCTGAGGGTGTCTTGTGGTGAAAATGCTTTGAGAGTTAAGTACAAATTTTGATTATTATTAAGTCAGAAAAATGGTTTTTAATGGAAGAACGCCTTTCAGGCACTTTAGAGTATCGGGATGAGATCTTTAAATGAACTAGTTAACAGATCCAAAAGTCTCACATAAGCATAGAATAATGGAGAGCAATGGTTTGAGATCCCCCAGAATTTTGGATTAACAGATCTCAACATTTATTTATCGTTTTCAAAAGTCGGAATAAAATAGGATCATTTTTAATAGAATCTTTTCAAATTAATAAATAAAAGTGAAGGAGTTAACATTGAATCAATCATGATAAAAATAAATATTCGAAGGTTTCGGAAGTCTGTATGTAATCTGGGTAGAATCAAGGATGTAATTTCGGATAAAGGCATGTGAAAACTAATTCTCCTGGTTTCATGTTCTCGATTTTAAAAATGCCAGTAAATGAATGTTGAGCATCAGTTAAGAAAGGAATCTTCTTTCTCTTCCGTTCGGCCTAAGGGGATTACAGGATCCAGAATGGTTTTCTGGGAGCCAGCGTCCTTGGTTCCCAGGAGGAAAGATTTCACGCCACGCAATCGGGAGACAGTTCCACTCCCGTCTGGAGTTGAGGTCTCGCTATCCCCATCCTGATAAGTTAGACTACGTTTGCTCTGGTGTCACAGTTACAGGATCACAGCCAGATGGATCGGGAGAATAAGTGAAGTTATTTGTAACGATTTGTGGTTCAGGAGAAGAGTTATTTAACTCCAAGATCTCTTTCAAGTTAGCACCAGAGTTAGTCAGTTAGGGAAGGAACAGTTATCGGTTTTCCTCCACAGAATAATAAAGGGCCTCGATAGAGTCTCTCCCGGCTTATGGCGGGTTAAAATTATGAGTTGGGTTGAGGCCTTGATCTTGCTTTCGGAGATTGAGATTTTAGTAGATTAGGCAACTCAATTACTTTTCATTTCTATTCCATATAAGGATGAGAATGCTATGCAATCATCATGGATTAGATCAGGTTATTGAGAATACCAGATATAAATGTGGGAAAATGTAATAGAGCGAATTTTGGTTTTCTGGCATATTAATTGGAAGCATCTTCTTTCGAGAAAGAAGATAGATCAGAATTCTTGCATGTGTCTTGATTCGCTTCATGCAGTCAGGAAGAATTATAAACTAAAGCCAAAAATGAGAGGTCAGCCGAAAGATTTTGTGTTGCTGCCTCAGGATATTGATTTCCAATTATTGTGTGAGGTTCTCGCGGAGCCCCAGGAGTTAGGGAATCGAAAGGAAGAAGTCAAAATGATTGATCACAGCTTTTAATGGGAGTTCAGTGAGGAAAAGATTTATCTTTAGGAATGGTGGATAAAACCCAGTTTATTTAAACAGGTTTTGCTTGAATGTGAAAGTAACTGGAATAGATTTTTAGCTAAAATTAGGTTTGAGAAAAAGAAGATGTTTTCTCAAATGAATTAAGATTAATAAGGACTTTGCCAATTCTGAAGCAGTGGAAAAGTGAGATTATTGGAAGATGTAGAGGGGATATGGAATATGAATGTTTATGCATACCAGGGTGTCAAGAGGGAAGAAGGGGATGGATTAGAATAACTGAAAGAGTTCAGGAAGAGCACTAAGATTCTTGAAATCAGAGTCTAAGGTTAAACCCTTTTTCTAGGACGGTAGATTAATTTGGGACTGTCCTGGTTTAAGATCAAGATGATTCTTGATGTGATCCCTCAGGATTTTTCGTCAAATGTCAGATGGAGGAATTTAATTAGCTAACAATAGGAGATAAACTAACAATCAGAGGTTTTCCACTAAAGGAGATTAGGACATTCATTAGGATTTAATTTGGTCATCAAGATAGGCCAATTTGGAAGGATATGGGTTCATCTGAGGATGAGGAAGGGATACCCAACCCTCGACCAGTATCAGGCTCTACTTTTATTTTGTGGTGGCATCAGTTCGGCGTCTATATTTAAAGGTGGAAAGAATGAGCTTGAATATTTCAGGGTAACATCTGATTCATTACTTCACCTGGACGGTTATGTTTTGGGTAGAAATAGTGTGGTCCTGGAGGTTTGATCGTCAGGTCTTTTTATATCGATGTTCTTGAGAAAGATCCTCTGTTGATTTGGGAGACCATGAGATGGGATCAACAGGCAGAGATTGGTTCACATTGGATGAAGACAGAACTTACGTAGCTGGTGATATAGTGGATGGTACGAAGGTTGAGGTTTGAAGGTTCATTTCTGCTGAGACCTGAGAAGGTTATCTAATTAGGGATGAAGGGACTTGATCAGATTCAACTGAAATCAGTTACAGAAGCTAGAAAGGACAGTACTGCCCCAGCCATAGCGACGAGAGAATTTTAATTGGTTTGAGATGCACCGTTTGTTTGTAAAGTGATGCAGTTCTTAATTGCAGGAAGGTAGAGAACGTCTGATTGGGACGAAGGAGTTCACGACGATTTGGATTATTAACCAACGTTTCAATTAGAATGCTAAGGAGTCTGGTTTGACTCCGTTTTCTTAGGGACAATGCAGTTCAGGTCAGGGAAAGTCAACATCTTCAGAGTTAATTATCCCATGAAGGTGTAATTAGACAGGTGGAATGTGATTTGGGCCCGGAAACCTCTGCCAGCGAGAATGGCCCCTATCATCTCAGAAAGCACGTGGTATCATAAAACAAATATAAGGCTATCATAAATCCTTTTGAGTACCATATTGGCGGCTTGCTCCTTTGCTTTATGCAGCTTTATTGATGTCCATAGACTGGACAGTTCATATCTGACATCCAGCAGGTGGTTTTTCCTTTGGACTCAGTTTTCAAGGCCACCTGAGGATTTCAGTGAGCTGTCTTTGCCTTGCCCTTGCACAACTTTTGGGTTCAGGTCTCTTGAGATGGATGATCCTTCGACCAGTCTCATCCTCCAGGAGATCCTTCTCTGGATCTTTTTCTTGCACCTCAATATCCGTTTTTCTGATTCAGTTGGACCACACAAGGATAAAATGACTTTGTCTGATGGGCATCTTTTCAAAAGCGTAAGGTTATTCTCAGGTCGGATGACAAGCTGACCAGATAAACCATCAAAGGATAAAAATTCAGGAGAAGGTCATTGGATCCCTCTCAACAATTAATTCAGAATCTTTATCCCTGATCTTATCAGCCCCACTCTTGGGTTTTCTGAACTGAAAGGAGTTATTCCGGCGCAGCAATCATATTTAGATTGTTAACTGTCGTTTGAAGGAATGAAATATTGGAATAAACTAAAAATTAATATATAGAAGGTGGACGAGAAAGGTAAACTAACAGGATCCAACCAGAGGGACTCTTTATTCCACAATCTTCAGGTCCGGATAAATCTGGGTATAAAGCGCAGACAGGATTACTTAAGCGCGTTCAGAAACATAGCGCTTGTACTGGATTGTGGTGACACATCAGGACAGATGCCGCTTACACAAATCAGAAACACAGATAAAAGGGCAGCGAGGACAGCAACAGTCATTTTTACACACGGACTCTTGTTTAGGCTCACTTCCAGCCTGCTAATTCACACTTTAAACAAATTAATCTCAAATCAATGCACTTTTGATCGGACTCCTTGGCTTCTGGTGAAATCATGAAGTGATCTAAGGCCGCATCCCAGGCTGGGTCTTCAGTAAGCTACCAAACAGTTACTTGTGATCCTCTCGTAAATCCATCTCGACCAGTTCCCAACTGGTTGCTCTGAAGCTACGTCTCTTTATTTGCTAGCTGTTTAGATGTGATGTCACTTCTGAAAATTCTGGAAAAGGTCGCAAACTGCCGCCAATGAGATTCAACAGGTTTGTTTCAGAGCTTCAGTTTTGTTGCCGGTTATACCCATTTCCTCCAAAATATGGCCAGAGCCGCATCGGATCCTCTCTGGCATGTGTAGGTCATTCTTCAGCTTTCCTTCAATATTCTCTCTGCCGTCATCCTCTTCTGCTATGGCAGTTTCAGAGGAAGCGATAAAGCCGGAAGGTTCAGCTGGCGTCATGGCAAGATCACAATATTAATATTTTATGGATTCTATTGGGGTCATTTTGTAGAAATTTCTGGTGGTCTCTCGCTATATAAACCAACAATCAAGTTTAAAAGTTTGAACGATCAAATAAAATGTATGCTCTTCTTCGAATAATATGAAATTATCAGAGTCCTAATGAATTCAAGTTTCCCATATGTGTTGTCAGATGACTTTCTCAGCCTTACTAGTTATTTCACTTTCTCAATTTAATAGTTGTTGAATGATCCGACAATTTAGGTTTTAATAAGGGGTTTTCTTAAGAGTCGGCTGGATTATTCATAATACAGCGTTTTGTATCCTCAAACAAGTAACAGAAGGTGAAAGAAGTCTCCGTTCCTTGTTTCAGTATGTTTCATACTGAAGCAGGTTTGTAATTCGCGAAACCATCTACGTTGGTATATACGGTTCCTGATGTCAGGGTGGCTTGATGAGTGTTACAATGTAGATTTTGGTATGGTTGGTCTTCATAGGTGCAACAAAAGGTGTAACAATTGTAAACCCACACTTGGGTTTGTTGTTAGTTCTTAAGCCAGAGGAATAATTAAGCGTAGCGTTGTTGATTTCAGTAATCAGTTCTTTTAAAATGCATGTTTTCGCTGATGCTTAATACTTGATAATGTGGATGTAATTCACGCTTCAGAGCTTTATTTGGGTGATATATTAGTTTAAAGAAATCTCAAACTAAAGACAAATAGATCTTAGGTGGGACAAGGCTAAACAGAATAAGGATCAATATGTGTGCTGTGGATGGATTCAAAGAGGAAAGTCAAAGCAAAGTGTTTTATGGGAGAACTAGGATTCTGGACTTCTGGACAACTATGTTGGCTTAGCTCAATTTGGACGATAAAGATCCTATTTCAAATTTCGGGTTAATTCCTGGTCTTTTTAGGTGTTTTCTTAGATCAGGATTCAAGTGCAGTGTCTCAGGATCATGAGATTACAGTACCTCTCAGGTGGCAGGAGTGATGTGACAATATTTATAATTCTTACTTTGCAGGAGGATAAGTTGTTGATTAGCTTATCACGTTAGGTATTTTTATTTATGAGTATACGTTAAGTTAATAAAAAGTGCAATATTTATTTTCAGGTATTTCTTTTCAGGAACAAGGTTTATTTGGAACATCTGATTTTAAAGTAAAGCGAGGAACTATGATTTTGTGAAATGTCTCTGCCTGGGAGAGTTTCCATAAGTGCGCCCTAGTTTTCTATCTCTGGAAACTTCTCTACTCAGGTGAGTGTGCATTTTTCTAGATCTTAAGGATTGACATAGCTTTGTACATCCAGCCGACTCGATTTTTATTTCGATATGAAGTTTGGAGAGTGGGTTATGGCACCTGAAGTGGTATCCTCTTCGGCTTGATAGAAAGAGTTATGTCTATCTTTTCTTGAGAAATAGCCCTTAGTTTTACACTTCTAAGTGGGGATTGATAAAACCAGTCGATCAGTTCATAAAAGAGCTTTAAATGATTTTCAAGACTAACTCAGTGATCAAATGTCTGTGCAGACAGGAGTTCAGTGCTATGCTCTTTTCGCTCGAATAAAGATATAAGTATTCATAAATCGTTCAGCAATTTTTGAATAGAGCGATTTTAATCCCTTGTTGTGAACAGCCTATTGTAAAAGGATCCCACAAGCATAAGTTTCTATTAGGTCAGGCAATTCAGTTGGATTGGAACCTAGAGTTTTCCCCTAATTTTGGAGGAAATATTCATACAAAATTTAGACAGAGACACACCAAGTACAATTCATCCTCCTGGCATTATGGATGTAACAATTTAGCTGGCGGATTCAAGGACCGCTGAGAAAATGTATTATCATTGAGTCAACAATTATGTTGTCGTTTTAATTATCTTAGAATCTATCTATCAATTGAGACAAAGATTCCAAAGTAAATTTTGAACAAACAAAAACAAATGGCTTGAAAAATTCTACAATTTTTATTTATTTCGTCTGACTGTTTTTCTTCTTCACGGATCTGGCTGCAAGACAATGTCAAAATGACATTTTCCTCAAGATTATTTGGATGATTTTAAGATGGCTATTATTATAACTCACGTACCTGGAGTGGTCATAGGGTAAATACTTCAAACATATGAAACAATAATGCACGAAAAACCAATAAAATGTTTCATGGTTATCAAATTTAAAACAAATGTTGACTAAATATATTTACCTAGTTGCTGTTCTTAAATGCGTGTATTAAAGTGATTAATTAAACACACTCTGGTAAGGTTATAAGTGAGCACAAAATTAAACCATAAGTTTTCTAGTTACTAAATCAGTTATGAGATTATGTTTTGCTCTCACCAACCAAGATAGTTATAATTATTATGTTTTCTTCATTTGTTTATTTTTTCAGGATTTGTCCAGACGGAAAATCAGAGTGCCACCCAGGACGCATCTTGGTATCAGATCAAGATAAGATGTAAGTAATTATGAATGCTGATTGTGACAGATCATTTAGTTTGAGATCAAGGTCACAATATCAAACCAAATAAATTAGACTGTGATTCAGGTTCGATTAATAAGAAAATATGATTACAATCAGAATCACGCTTCTAGACTCCAATGATTAAAAATGGCCAATATATTTTCTAAAAATTGCATTTAGTTAAACAAGATCCAGGTATGTATCAATAAGCTTAAAATAAATTCCAGTTTTGATAGTTCGGTTCTTACTATTTTGTTATTAAAAGAGTTTTTGAATATATTAGCCAATGAGCTTTAAAATTTTCTTCGGAATAATGCAGCCAGAACAAAGACGATGTCGAGATTGATAAGGCTCATGGAATAAAATAAAGCATTTAATCAGTTGCATTTTTACCATGATTTTTCTGAATTCATGATTGTGTGTGTAATCATCATTCAGTCGTTAGTTTAAACAAGCTTCCATCAGGCTGAAATCTGAAACCATAGGAATCGACGTTCTCACTAGCCCTATATTACGATCATTTGGACCCATTTTGGAATAGTTTTAGGCAGCTGAGTATTTTCATTTCAATAATGTAGTTATCCCAAGCTTCATGGCGCGTTAAAAAGGTGGCATCAGAGCTTGGCGGAGGATTTTTATTTGGTATGAGCAATTCAGTCCCGTAAACCGTTAGGGATGCATCCCCATTTGGCAAATACTGCCAAATAGTTAACGTCGCCAAAGGTAGTTAGATTCTTCAACATTCAACTCATTAATTTGCCAGATTAATTAATTCAATTTTCGAAAGTTACTTTTAACTTGGTTTTTATGTATTTCTGCGCCGGTTCGTGTTCACCATTGACAACTATTGTGTGTCATCAATTTTCTATCGATTCAGATTAAACCAGCTTCCCCATCAAGCTAGGTTCACCAGAGTTTCAGGATGTACTTGCCTAACAATTACGAAATATTTAGATAATTTGCAGACCAGTTTGAAACCTATTATTTCGATAAAATCTTTCTTAATAGATTTGCCACCTATATAAAAAGGCAGATATAAAAACGTTGTTTTTAAAAACGTTGGTTTTTATCTCGAATTATTCTAAGTGTCTCATAGCTTTACGAAAGCGCAATTTCGAATAAATGAACAAAAAAAATCCCTAAAATATTTAATTTATCACAAAGTCTCTCCCTCTTCAATAGTCCCTTGAATTTTGGTATAAACAAGCTTATATAACACAAGAAAAAAAAATTCTGGAATCAAGTGGAAATTCCAGAAACTCTTGAAATAGGAGGGAGGGAATTTTATTTTCATAGAAGTAGGTTAGCTATTGGTGCAATTTTACAGCACACTTGATGCTTGTAAGGAATTTTGGTACTTGCCCGTTGTAGCGGCGCCCGTCAAATTACAATTACGCCAAGTCGTCGCCAAACTCGTGAAGCCTATCTTTTAATACAATCTATTTGGCGATATTTTTTAGTCGCTTGGCGATTAATCATCGGGCGCAGCGATAATAGACAAGTACCGGAATTTTTTTTTAAATATCACTTGATTTAGAATTTCCATCGTGAAAATCTCTTGCCTTTTATTAGTTCCTTGTGCTCCTGGTAGTTATTCAAGTGGTCAAGAAACAGAATGTTTTTTGTGTCCAAAAAACTTCTACATCAACAAAGAAGCTGCTGATGCGTGCTGGCCGTGTCCTAGTGAAAAGAAGACTCTTAGAGAGGGTGCTGATTCTGTTGACTTATGCGTGGGTAAGTTCAGTGATTAAATTTTTTTTTATCAATATTGTGATATGGATCTCTTAATATTTGCCATCAATTCTCTAAAGATGTTGTAACCATGAATTCTCACGATGATTTTTATATATAATTATGAATTGCTAAAATCCTTTATCGGCAATTTCTTTATCATAGACATTTTGATTAAATCATTTAAGTGTGTATTTTAAATTTACGGTATATTTTTGATAATTTAGTGTTTTTTCATAATTTAAACTTTTTTAAAGTTTTATATAATCCAATAAAAATGTTCTACGAGACTTATTCTGATTTCATTTTTAGTTAGTTAATTAATAACTATCGTAATAGAGCATAATATCCAAGGGTTGAGATGTCGGCTTTTTCTAAATCTTGAACTACTTTTCTCTTAATCTGTCTGTTTATTTCAATGGAAAACCGTACACTAGCAGATAGTCCATGAAACTTTACCCACCGATGGTTACTAACAACAGAAAGACGTCTAAAGTTGTTTAGCTTACATTTATTGAGGATTACTCTGTTAAAGTAAAGTTTCCATTCGGTATCAATCTGCTACTTTCCAAGGTGAAGCTCAAAATACAAGAAGCGACCATTATTAAAGCTAAATTAACATTTATATTGAATATCGATCATGAAAAACCATTAAAAATTGTAACAATTTAAAGGAGAAAAACTTTAAATTTTTTTGTCTCTCTCCTCCTCAAAAGATGTATTCGAATGAAAATGATATGTTAAGTTTAACAATGTTACAACAATACGAAAATTGAACAGAATTCTTAAAGTACACTGATTAAGCACACTTCCAGGTAGCGAAATGGTAGAGTTTCTTCCTTTAATACCGTAGTGGTTACAATAGCCTAAAAATGCGGGCAGCACTTTTTCCATTGTTAAAAGCTCAATATTTTCAATTATATAATAGTAAAATATAAATAAATCTGCAAAATACATTAACTACTTACGATATTTTTACTTGACTTTCGATCGCGTTATTTTTAATATACCTACAAAGAATTGTACAACGAATATCTTTATTGTATTTTCCCTTTTCCTGAATTCTTTGATCATTGGTAATTAAAAGACCGGGTAAGGATCCTACCCGGCCAGAACAGACCAATTTCCTTATTACCAATCCTCAGCAAACTAGCCGAAAAAATAATCCACAATAGACTATCAAAATTTCTACAAGACCACGATATCATCATCCACGAACAACATGGATTCGTCTCGAAATTATCCACATCACACCAACTGCTCAGAGTAGTGGAATTCATCAAGACTGAATTTTACAAAAGTCAAAATACTGGTGCGGTCTTCCTGGATATCCTGAAAGCCTTTGACCGAGTCTGGCATACAAGTTTATTCTTCAAAATGATCAACTACAACACCCCTCCATATCTCGTAAAAATAATAAACTCATATCTACACAATAGAAGCTTTCAAGTCACCGTTAATGAACAACTATCAAATCCAAGAAAAATTGAAGCTGGAGTCCCGCAAGGAGGAATACTCTCAACCACCTTGTTCAATTACTACGTGAACGACATCCCTAAACATCAAAATACAAAAATATGCATGTATGCAGATGACACTGCTATACTAGCAAGACACTACTTTTCACCAAAAATAGGCCAAGCACTAAACGAACACCTACAGAAACTAGAAGCATGGTACTCTATTTGGAAAATAGCCCTGAACGTTTCCAAGACAGAGGCCGTCTTCTTCTCCAGAAACTACAGAAAAATAGAACCAGACATTTTTCTGGAAAACAAAAATATGCCCTGGTCTCTAGACGCCAAATATCTTGGTGTAACGTTGGATAAAAAAGCTCACTTTTAAACAACACGTTCTACGAATTAAAAAGCAGTATAATTCTGCAGTAAATAACATTTCCCCCCCTTATTTCGCGTAAATCTACATTAAGTAGACGTAATAAATTGCCTATCAACACACTGATACTAAGACTTATCCTGACCTATGATAGCCCAGCCTGGTCGCATTGTACTGACACAACACTAGATTTATTAGAAAAATCCCAAAATTCCACCATTAGAATGATAGTAAGAGCACACTGGTACATGAGAAACGCAGACATCGGATACTCAATTAAACTCCCAACACTTAAAAACTGCATAAAAATTATCAGAAAATTTCTATCAAAAAACTGATACCTCGATCAATAAAACCATTCAACAAATAGAAAAGTACACTCCACTGAGAAACAACCCCCAATTACACAGACCACGAGAAATTTTAATTCTTTAATTTCATTTATATAACAAAAACACTGGTAAAACAAGCACACTCCTCACAAAATCTCACCCCTACGCACCCACCTATATATACAGAATTAACACACCACACCATCGACCAATCATAGAGCGTGCTCTCACTGCGACCAGACTGAACAAGCAAGCAGGAATCCATTAGACTACTGCTGCAATATCCTAAGCCTAAACTCATGAATTTCAACCATCTTCTCTTTTGGATTAATTTTAACAACACTAATACTTCAACTAGTGATATTCTAATATTAATATATATTCAGCATATTTTTCAAAATTAATTTAATATTGTCTAAAAAGCTATTGCACTGTAATTTTATTTTATTATCTTAATATCTAAACTTAACTTCTGGGCAAGTGTAAAACCAAAATTCTGTCTCACCTCAAATAATAGCCAATTCAAAGGGGATTAAAGCCCGAGAGGGTTATGTTCCCCGACAAAAATAGTCGGTTTGGTTTGGTAATTAAAATAATCGAAATTATCACATTTTTCAGAGAATGAAATTTTTTTTAAATAAATTTAATTCCTCTTTTACAAAGTATACGTTCATAAATTTGCTTTATAATTTTTTTTTTATAGACTAAATATATAAAGTGCATAAATGCGCGAATTATATTAATAGCACCGGAAAATTCAAATTAGAAGTATGATTTATAACTTGAGGGTTATAAACATTAGTGTAGTTAAAACAAGAATAAATAAATCAGGAGTATAAATTACTATAGTAATAATGTTATAGGAGAGTAATTGTAATTTCTTCTAAGGGTAATGAAAGTCTTGAAAGGTAAAATAAGTTTTGGTTTGAGAAATAATTAAATTAAAGCAGTTATTCAGTAATAGAAAATGTAAGTTCAATAAAGTTTAAATGAAGTTATTACATAGGAGTGTATTTTTAACACATTTTTTTTTTGTATAATAAAGAATCCATTCTATTTTAAAATCTTGACGAAAGGTTGATTAATTTACTATCACCATCAAATAAATAAACAAACAATAATTTTATAAAATTTTAATCATTTTTTTTATTTAAGATAAATGCAATGATAAAAAGAAATGATTAATTAGTTATGTGTGTTTTTAACTCTCATATAAATTTCTTTTAATTCTGCATTTTACATAATATATTTTATTGAGGATGAAAATTTACAGAGTCAAAATGAAAATTTTTACTTATACATTCCGTTAATTTTGAGGTTAAAGCGGTTTGAAATTAATATTTCTATGAAAGACGTTTTACTGTGTATGTTTTGTATCGTATTATTTTAGTTATCTTAACAGTCCTTAAATTATTCAAATAACTACTAATATTTCTTTATTTTCAAGGCTAATAAGCTCCTTTAAACTAAGGAAATGTAAATTGTTTGCTTACATATCTTACGTACATATGTAAAGATCCTGCCGGCTTTTTAAATTTTTTAATTTTAAGCATAATATCAAATAACAGTCGAGGCGTATTGAATTTTCACAGAACTTTTATTTTAAGCAGAGAGAGAGACCATTTCCACTCCGTCTTTTGATTCAAGCTATTGCATCATAAGACAGCAAGAAGAGGAGAGAAGAGGAGAGTATAAAGAGAGCGTTTTTAGCTGTGTTTGTGTTTATATATGAGGGAAATTTCATTTGAAACTTCAGAGACACGTGGTTTGAATAAAGGGATTCCGGGGAAATATCATAATAGATAGGGAATTAAAAGGGATTGTTTTGACAGATTTATAACTGATTTAAGCGGATTTAACCAGTTTTAAGAGCACGTGATGTAATAAATAAAAGAATACTTTGGAAGGGAATCAGGAAATACGAATGAACATTATCTTTTAAAGGAGAGAATGGGTAAATTTAGTAAATTAAATTATTACAGCGAGAAATTAATAGGAATTAAGTTAAATCATTACACACACACACACACACGCACGCACGCACACATATATATGTATATAACACATGTATCAATAAGTCCCGAGACTGTGCGGTCGTTTTTTTGCGATTTCCTCCTTCAAACGCACCAGCAAGTCAATATAATAATCACTGTTGATCGATTTACCTTTTTCGAGGTAGTCAATGAAAATCACGCCATCCGTATCCCAAAAAACTGACGCCATGACTTTGCCAGCTGACTGCTGCGTTTTCGGACGGCTTTCGCCAGCTGTGCGCCACTCAGATGACTGCCGCTTCGACTCTGGAGTGTAGTGATGTATCCATGTTTCGTCCATGGTCACGTAACGACGCAAGAAATCTTTTTTGTTGCGAGTAAATAGCGATAAACAGCTTTCTGAATCATCGA
>BMAW01037948.1:0-10295 GCA_019974015.1 Nephila pilipes | reverse complement strand
AAAAGGTATTCATCTTCGAAAAGTATATTTAAATAATTAGGTTTCTGCTACTTTTGTTTTTTAATATATTTTTTTTTTCAAAATATTGCTATCGAGAAAAAGAACTATTAAAGAAAAATTTTACATTTCTTCAGCTGACATTGATATACAAACAAACATAATCAAAAAATATATAATACTAAACCTACCAGAGCAGAGTCAAATGACAGCTTTCTAGACTTTAATCAAAGTTATTAAATTCAAGGTTTTCTATTCTCTTCAACTTAATGTACGAATACTGTTATCTATTGCAAGCTATGTTCAGTTTGCTGGAAAATTTATGATGTTTTATAAAGCTATCTGTATTGAAATCTCGAACTTGTAACTAATTTTTATTTTTCTAACAAAATTTCATCCAATTGTGTATTAAGAACACACCATGTGCTTTTGTACTGTTATATTCCAGGTACAGAGCTCTGGCGTGTGGTCATCCACGAGGCAAAATATTTAACATTCATTCAAATTCGACCACTGGTTATTAAGTGACTTTACATATATAAAAGAGTATTCTTATTGAATTCAAAGCATAAATTTGTAAAAATTGGGGAAACAGCTAAATGTATAGCTGAAACTATTGCTCTTTATAAAAATATTAAATTTGATGTAGATATGATGGATCAAATGACTAAAAAAAACAGCACAAAATCCGAATGTCTTAGATAACCTGTTCAAGTTTTTTCAACGTTTTTCATTTAGCTAATTTAAATGCCTGAATTTTATGTAATCAAACAACCAGAGGAAGGATATCTATGACAAGAAACTTTATTTTAGTTGGCAGAAGAAGTTTCCACCTATTATCGAGGAACAAGAAACAAAAAGTATTGAGAAACCATCAGTAGATACTACACTTTCTGAAAGACCAATGATATATCAAGTTAGATATTGCAAATAAATAAATAAGTAAAACACTATAAATATATTCTTCATGTAAAATGAAGTTTGTATAAATTGCTCAAAATTAACATACTTTCCATCTCAAAAAAGGAAAATTAACAATAAATTATATTTTTATTTGAATAACAGTGTTAAGACAAAATACTGAAACATAATTCTTTTTAAATTTTTGTCTTCTTTTTTTAAAATTGTGCATGGCTAAAATCAAAAAATAAATGTTTTATAATATTTACTTGATAATTATTATATTTTTTTTGCCCGTGCTAAAATCTGTATTATTTATAATCAACAGGGGAAAAAATGTGACCTTTATTTTAAAAACGGTGTTTGACCAATCTTGGTAAAAATAGTTTTATATAAAACGTCGGTAGTTAAAATAGATAACATACGAAAAATATGCGCACAAGAAAATTAGTTAAAAGTTCTGATTAAGTTAGTTTGTTATTTAATTTAATGTAAAATACAACAAGACGTTTCGCCAAACATATTGTTCGGTAAGCCAGAGAGAGAACCATCACCCTGATGGAATGCGCTGTAATGAAAAATTCACTTTTCCGACAGATATTTGGGTCAGATTTGAAATGTTTCGTTTGGCTGATGTGACGAACGATTATATGAGTTGAGAACTCTGAGAATTCTTTTCTGTCCTCGGAGAAAATGTGTTAAAATTTTGTCTTTAGTAATAAATAATTCGAGATAAAAACCAACGTTTTTAAAAACAACGTTTTTATATGATGGCAAAGTTTATTAAAGAAAATTATTGAAATATTAGTTAAAACTGGTCTCAAATATCTAAATATTGCTTTGTTAGGCAAGTAAGAACGGTTCCCGAAATTTCAGAGCTAAAGCTTGATGGGAAGTAAGTTAAATTATTGATAAAAAATGTGATGTCACACTGATAAAAACATTAAAATTAATTAATTCATCCGGTAAATTAAATGGTTGGAATGCAGTTAAGTCCAACCACTCTTGATGACAGGAATTATTTGGTGGTATTTTGCCAAATGTGACTACTCTGGTCCGCTTCGTGGATTTAACATTCAGCAAAAAAAAAAAAAATAATGCCAAATTTGGCAGTTTTTGAAATCACCCAAGTGGTAGCTAAACTGCATCATTAAAGAAAATGTTAGTTGAAACTTGTCGCAAATATCTAAGTATTGCATTGTTAGGCAAGTAAGAACGGTTCCCAAAATTTCAGAGCTCTAACTTGATGGGAAGTTGGTTAAATTAATGATAGAAAATTTGATGACACACTGATACGCACACAGACAGACACACGCCAAGTGAAATACATAAAAACGTAAAAACTAACTAAAATTAATTAATTCATCCGGTAAATTAATGGTTGGAATGCAGTTTAAACCAACCACCCTTGGCGACAAGAATTATTTGGCAATATTTTGCCAAATGTGGATATCCTGTTCCGTTTCACGGATTTAACGCTCAGCCAAAAAAAAAAAAAAAAAAAATCGCCAAGTTTGGTGCCCATTTCTGAAATCGCGTCAAGTGTTTGGGCTAAACTGCTTTATTAAAGAAAATATTAGTTAAAACTTGTCGCAAATGTCTAAATATTGCATTGTTAGGCGAATACGAACGATTCCCAAAATTTCAAAGCTCTAGCTTGATGGGAAGTTGGTTAAATTAACGATCGAAAATTTGATGACACACACACACTCACACACACACGAAGTGAAATTCAGAAAAACGTTGTAAAATAACAATTCTTGCTTATCGCTTAATGCCGCAAGATTTACAGATAGTATATACAGTACGTTTTATAATTTTTTTACTTGCTTAAAAAAATAACTTTCCAGGATATTCTGAGAAATATATCTTTTAAATTTAAAAAAAAAATTAGTATGATGACAATATTTCGAAAGATACATTGATGACAACATAAAACAAGTTAAGGGAGAAATACTGAACAGTTAAAAGCAAGAAATGGGAGAACTAAAGTGTATGACACATCAAACTTTACGAGTTTCAAATTTTTTCTCTTCCTTTCTTTCGCAAAATTTCAAAATGAGTTGAATTTTTTCACAAAATTATGTGCATATTTCTGAAAATCTCATTCTTATTCGATTTCAAAAATGACTTTACAAATATTTGTTTTAAAAATTACATTTGTTCAACATTCTTTCATATAAAAATTTCAGACTTGATATTCATCTCTTGTACTATGACTTGTAATTTTAACAGAATGTATTTTATAGCATTACTTTTTCTCTTCCTTTCTTTCGTAAAATTTCAAAATGAATGGTTTTTTTTCACATGATTATGTGCATATTTCTGAAAATTTCACTCTTTTTCGATTTCAAAAATGACTTTACAAATATTTGTTTCCAAAATTATATTTTCATAACATATTTTCATATAAAAACTTTCATAACATACTTTCATAAATTATATTTTCAAACATACTTTCATATATGTTCATCTCTTGTTCTATGACTTGTAATTTTAACAGAATGTAGTTTATAGGACGATACTTTTTATTCCTTTTTTCAAAATTGTTAAATAGTAATTACGTTTCAACATAGTAATAAAGTGGCTGCGTCTTGTCTAGTAATAAAGTAATTGTTCTTTAGCCCCTTGAATGATTTCATTTAATACGCATTGAATCATTATCTTGCATAATAAATAAAATGACTATGATATTTCAAAAGATAATGATATAAATGACTCAAATGATATTGAGTAAATTAAACTATGTTTATCTTAATGCAGTTCCTGCATTAATGATACATTTACAAGATTATTTTACGCATTACTAAAAAAATCAAAGATCGTAATGATAATTTTATATCACTACATATCTTTCATCATCTAAATAAATGTTAAGCAAATTTTAAGAGTGGTTGGTTTTCCATACAATGTTACAAATATATAAATTTCTTATGTCATATTTCCTGAATTATAATTTAATATTTGCTCTATCATATGCCATATAAAGTGGCAGTAAAGTTTGTATTTTATTTTGCTACTTATTGCAAATTTGCCGACTTTTCTACTACCGGTAATTCAGTAAAAACTTCAAGCAAAACAGGTATATTGGTAAATTACCGAAAATACTTCAATTTTTGAATATAAAATAAAAATTCATAATAGTAAGACGGTTTATTTCATTCTTGTGTCCTGTCACAAAATTTCTGAAAATAAATAGTAATTTGAAATATATATATATATATATATATATATATATATATATAATAGTACCATAACAAATTATAAGCATCACTTATAAATGAATAATTGTTTCACAATAAAAACGATTATAAAACACATAATTAAATACGTCTATTTGTCAATATGTTTAATGAAAAGGGCGTAAAAAACATAACTGTCATAACACTTTGGTCTCCTAATGGTGATTTAATTTTTGTACAAAAATTCTTTCAGTTTTCGCATTTGTTGATTTGTTAAATATTAAGGAATCGTAAGCTGTCTAAGTATATTTCCACTTTACATTTCCATTTGAGGATACTCCAACTATTTTAACGATTTTATTAATTTTTTTAAAAAATATTTGTACTAGATTAAGATAACTATGTTGTATATCTCTGTTTTTTTTTTTTTTTTTTTTTTTTCATCAATAAGTTTTCTTCTCCAAGGATAGCATAATTGCAGATCTATAAGGAATTGAGCATACTGAATCTTAAGATTCAGCAACATTCATCAATTCTGTTTTAACCTAGTATAAAAGTTTTAAAATTGCATAATTGTTATATATACAATTTATCAAATTTCCGATAAAACTATTAATAAATTTACCGGAAAAGTGGTGATTTTTTATGTTCACACTTCTCTCCGTTAGTTGCAACGCACATCTAGACCCCAGTCTGAGCTTAACGTTGCGCACGTTTTAGTATGGAGAATGACACTTTAGTACAAGCATCCGAAAGGCTTCGTCGAAAGTTCTGCACTGTTGTAGGAGGAATTTCATGCACCTGTTTTTGAATAATCCCCGAAGGAAAAAGTCCGTTAGAGTCGGGTGAAGTAAACGTTCTGACACTTCTTCAAAACCACCATGTCCGAATATTTGTGCCTTGAATGTCTCCAACAAATACTGCTTCACTTGTGATGCTTTGAAAGTTCGAACTCGAAGCAACGACAGGTTTTCCACAATATCAGGGATTACATACTTTAGAAGTTTTAAATATCGTGCTTAAGTTAACGTATCCTGATAAAATAGTAGGACGATCAACCATTAATTATTAACTCCATACCAAATATTAATCGAAATTTATTTAGAAAGTCCGCAGAACATGTAGGATTTTCTGGAGTGAGAAATGGGTACTCTGCTTACTGTACATTTTAATCCATTCTGTATCTGCTAAATATGTCTCAAATTCATGACAAAGTCGCAACATGTGCTACCTGTCGAGGCATCCTCATTCAGTAACGCGTAATAAGGTGTTGGTTGGTATGAAGCAGCATCTATTTTATCTAGATTTCCGAAACGCTACTTTTTGAAAAGCCACAGTTTCCGCTTATCTCTTTTGACCTGCTGCTCAAATATGTGATGGTGTTTGTTTATACATCTTCCGATTGTACCTGTCGTCATATCTTAGCTAGTTTCCTGGATCAAGATCCATTAGTCCATGTAACATGTGTCCCTTAAAAGTTTCACGACTTTTAGGATGGTTTTCCATGGAAAGCAGTGGGTCTTTGGGGGAAACGCTGCCGATTTTGCCTTGCCCCCACATTCACCGGAAAGCAGAACCGGAAAGAAAGTTGTATTGAATAGAGATGTTTTGAAAAACGATTTTGCACAATTTGCATGTTATCTTCTCTCTTTGTAAAGACAATCAGTAGAAGAATGCACCCTAAGGAGTTTGAACCACAGCCATTTCTATTTGGAATTACACGCGATACCAGTGTGCTACAACGCGGATTCGTTTATCCTCCGAAAGGTAATATTTTTTTTCTTTCGCTCAAATTTCGTGACGTCACAGTTTTGGAAATTACAAACACATGCGCGTTTTAAGTTCTCTGTTTTTACTATTGTTGTCCGCTAGGTATCTTTTAGTATGAAGTTGATGATGCTCAACAACTTTATATTCCCCCTTCCAATTTCTTACTGTTTTCCAAATGAGAACCCTAACTCTCAGTTTTCTACCGAGTGGCTGTTTAAATGGTCTCAGCTAGTAGCATATAGTCTTTTTCTATCCATCCACTATAGACACCACTTTTATGACTATATCTGCAACTGTTTGAAGATAAGAGTGGGAGGGTGGAAAAGAAATTTTAGTTGGCAACATGTTTATATTTTTAATTTATTTTACTCGTATTTAATTTTGCAGCCGAATATATGAAAATCTAACTACCAACTTTCATGCACTTAATAACTACAACCACAATTCGTGGAAATTTCTAGAAGACTCGATATGACGTCAGAAACTACCGGATAAAAATATTTGTATTTTTCTCCTAGCTTAGGGTTTCTCTATAGAAAGTATGTCCAAAAAGAGAACATAATTTAAAAGTAAGGGGGGGGGGAACGATAACGTGGGTTCCTCACAATTTCTCCCTCTTCAAAACTGAACTCCTGTAGTCGCTTTTTCAGTTGCTCAACCCTACGAATCAATTCAAAAATTATTTTCATTTCAATTGTACCCTAATTTAGTAAGAGAAACAGATTCTAGGTTGAAAATTATTTCTATAAGTAATATTTGAAAATTGGTAAGAATATGATATAGAAAAATAGAACAATAGCTTCAGTAGAAGCATAATTTTAACTTGTGATTAAGACTAAAATTCCAAACATCTTCACCATATTTTTCCGTTTTAATACACTCTGTGACAAAAAAATGTAAAAAAGATTTACAAAAATTCAGTTAAATGTTGAAAAAATTTGACTTATTAATGAATGATATATATATATATATATATGTGTGTGTGTGTGTGTGTGTGTGAGTTTGTGTGTGTAGGGTTTTCCAGCTAATTATCAAAGTATTAATTGTATTTTCAAATATACTGTAAAACCAGTTCCTCACTTTCTCGATAGATGTCACCATGAATCAGCCTCGTGTGATAGCGCAAGCAGCTCTCTCTATTCCTTAAGGAAACTGAGCGACATTTAGTTCTCGCTCTCTTTTCCTTTTTCCTTTTTTTCCACCTTTCTTTTTCCGCTCTTCCCTAGTTGAAGCAGAACACCGGACGCCAGCGCGCGTTCCAATGACTATAGCTGATATCGGACACAATTAGATAGTCATCTATCTTTCTCAGAAGAATTGCTAATAGAAATAACCTGTATATAGTAGTTTGGTAGATATTTTCCCTTCATCTCTCCTAAATAAACGAAGTAAAACAACTTCAAGCCTCATAACTGAATTGGTACGAAGTTATCATAGAATCCGGTAATGGAATTACTTCCCTAGACAAACATACCTTTGCGTAAGAGCCAACCAGTGTAGATTCGGGATGTGCAATCCTCACCCCCCCCCCATTCTACATACTTACACACACATGCACACACACATATATAATAAAACAAGAGTATTGTTGTTGTATTTCCAAACATAGCATAATTAATGATATTCCTGTTACAATATACGCAGACTTGACAATATATACAAATATAAAATTTTATAACATAAGTATACATCAAAAATAATTTACAAAAATATACTAACTTATCGAAACCTAGATGATCATTCTAAGTCCTTTTTTCCTCATAAAGTCTCTTATCAAGAAGTTGTGATTGACATATAATTATAAAATAACAAAAGAAAAACAGCTTATTGAAAATGTCATGTTAGGCGATCTATATTAAATAGAAAATAGAGTATTTGATGTAAAAAATAGTGGTAGTGTGTGAACCACGTTAAATGGAAACTAGTTATGCATTGACTACATTTAAAAAATAAAAAAATAGTGATATGTGAATCACAGAAAATAAAAACTAGTGGATTGTGAAGAATGGCGTAAGTATAAAATGTCGTCTGTCCATGAGGTAGAAGAAGAAACTAAAATCCCTTAGTAAAGTATAGGACTTTCCCTGACTTCAGTGGTTGAAGTAACATGGTCTATTAATACTTAATACCAAATTATCTAGCAGTTCTTGAGGTAAAACTTGGCACTCTTCAAGGAGCAATTGTTGTCTGATGTTCCTCAGATGATACAATTTTTCTGTCAGACATTTTTCCAAATCATCTCATATATATTTTCTGGAATTTAAAGTAGGGGAGAATACTGACCAATCCATTCTGAATATATCCTTATTTTCTAGAAGCTCCTGAACTGCTGAGATCCTGTGTGGATGGACATTGTCGTCTATAAAAATAAAGTCCGTACCAAAGGCACGTAGAAAGAGACGAACGTATGGAATTATTATATTATCTCTTTAATGATCACTAGGAAGTGAGCCGTTGTTTATAATATGGAATTCCGTTCGTCCATTCAACATAATGCTTCCCCACACAATAATTCCAGGACCACCCCAACGATTTCTTTCCCTGATGTAAGTGAAATGAAATCGTGTCATTACTTTTCTCCGTATCAACTGTCTCTGAGAATCATTGCTCAGATTAAAACTATTCTCAACAACAAATAGGGCGTAATTCCATTGATAAGATTGCAGTCTTTGTGTTCGTGACACCACTTTCAACTGGTCCACCGATGGGATGCTATAATGGTATGCAGCATGGGCAAATAAGTCATATTAATGCAGACGTCTCGGCACAGAAAACCGTGATATCTGTCCTCTGATTGGCTTACTCAGGTGCCGAACTATGTTGTCCGATGTCTAGTTCGAATCCTTTTTGCCTGTAGAACGATATTCCGGTCATTACTTGACGCTCTTTTCTTCGGCCGAACATCGCTAACCTATCTTACAACTGTATCTGTCATTTAGAAGGCTTTCCAAGTTCCTAAACGTACACTTTTATCAAATACTAACTCTTATGCAACACTATTATCCTAATTATGATAGCTTTTTACAATTCTGATAAACTTTAACTAATTATGCTCTTTAATTATAAAATATGATGAGTGGGTAAGTTTTTAATTTTTAAAATAGATACCTCGTAATTTTAGCCGTTACCGTTACCGTTAACTTTTGAAAATCTTAACTTATGTGCAGAAGAAAGCATCCTGGTAGGGTCTACAAAGGATGATTTCAAGTGGAAAAGAGAGAAATATAATGTTATATTGCTTATTGCAAATGTCCAGAGAGAATTTTTCTTTAAATCACTGTGTCTTGAATCCTCTCAGGCATCGCGTTACATCATGCTCTGTTATAAAACACCCACCTAATGAGAGCAAAGAAGTATTTCACCCAAAAGGTGCTACGTCAGAAAAATGATGACGTCATATCCTGAGGTCGCCGAACCGGATTAATTGCCATATGAATTCAGATCGCTTGATCCGTTGGAAACTTTAATACCTTTTGAGAGTGAAGGATTTGAGTTCAATTTGATTTAAAAAGAGATTTCTCTCTCTCTGTCTGTTGCTAAAATCTGTGTTAGTGCTGCACGTGTGTTATGTACGCTGCTTGCGCTTTTGTGATGACTTGCTTTCTCCTATATTGTCGCGATACTATTTTTAGAATTAAATAAATTTCCTGGACTCATGAACAGCTTAAAAATTTTTTTGTGAAATATATCATGGTCAATTTGTTGATGAAGTCTGAGTAACTTTTTCTGAATCATTGGAAGTAATTTTAACATATTACACGTACATAGGCAGCAGAAATTTATGTTGAAGTTGAATATAAACATACTTTGTTGCTCTCCTACTCTTTCCCTCTCTCTTATGCTAGTTGATGAAGAAAGATTTAACTCTAATTTCCAAAGAATATCACGAAAACGGAAAGGAAAATATTACAAATTCTAATAAAAATCACTCATGTGAAAAAAATTTTTATTTTAGAAATAATCAGGGTATTTTTATTTGCATTATAGTGCTACACACTTTGAATGCAGTTAATAATGTTTGGTTTTGGTGTGTGTGTAATACCCTTTGTCTTTTCCATAAATAGCGTTACCACTGTACTTTTCGATTAAGATACCGATATTATTCTTGAACAGTGAAGGCATTTTAATTATTTTATTCAATCACATATTTGACCTCTGTAATTATGTTTGCTACAAAATTTTAAATACATTGATACTTCGATTTGGGCTAATTTAAATTAAATTAATTTACATTATTTTTTATTTATTTATTTTGCAAGCTGATTTCTTCCATATTTGCTGTCAATCCAATATTCTATCTTCTAGTTGTAAGAGAATCTTTTCCAATTTTATTTTGCAATACCACAATGTAATGAAAATTAGCTTGTTTCCGTGTTCATTTTCCTTTTTTTTTTTAAATAAAAATTCAGGTTTCTACTTAGTATAGCTAAGGGGGAAAGGAGATTG
>BMAW01037947.1:604229-619950 GCA_019974015.1 Nephila pilipes | reverse complement strand
CCCAATTTTTTTTTTTTTCGCAAGAAATCTTTTTTGTTGCGAGTAAATAGCGATAAACAGCTTTCTGAATCATCGACTCGTTGCTGTTTTTGTTTCATCGAAAGCAATCGCGGCACCCACTTGGAAAAAAACCTTTTTCACTTCACTTCAAAAAACCTTTTTCCTGGTCAGATCGAGTTAAAATTTTGACACGTTTCAAGCAAAGGTTCGTACTCTAGAAAGACCTGGTTACTGGTTTACTACGAGCGCCATCTCTGGGTTAGTCTCGGAAGTTATTGATTGATGTGTTATATATATATATATATATATATATACATATCTCACCTCATACCATAATGGAACCCCTCCCCCCCTCATGCTTCGCAGTCGGCAAGAGGTATTCAGGATTAAACGCTTATCTGGGCGTTCTCCGGACATAAATGCGTCCGGTCGTCTGAAATTGGATGAATGACGATTCTTCTGACCATATTACCAATTGCCAGTGCTGTGGGGATCAGCCTTTATGATCTCTGCATCACTATCGTCGCTTGAAAGCATTAGTTGCCTTCACCAAGGGTATACGAATTGTCACTCTGCCATAAATGTTCGCAGCATGAAGTTCCCTTTTGACAGTTTTTGTAGAAACGGGGTCCTGGGGATGACTGTTCATTTCGAATGTTATCTCGGATAACGATTACTTGTGCTTTCGGGCTACTATGCCCCTCAAGACCCATCTATCCCTCTCAGCAAGGTTTTACTTTTGGCCACTGTTGTGCTTTGAAGACGTCGTCTTACCCTCTTCCGTGTACGCTGCCATAATGTCTGATACCGTACTCCTTGCAAACCCCGAAAGGGTTGCTGCTTCCGTTACTGATGCTCCACTTGAACGTGCTCCAACAATCATTCTTCTTTGGAACTATGACAAGTCTGACATTTCAACTTATCACAGAAAATTCGATAGACGTATGCAAAGGAGGTGACTGCTGTGGAGAGACTGATGCCTTCCCCTTCACGCTCATTAGCTGGCAGACTTCTGTTGCAGGTGGCGCGGCTGTACTGCAGGTGTGAAATACGTCATACTTTTTCACAGGTGTTCGGATTATTTTGTCCTCCATCTGTATATATATATGTATATTATGTATGTATAATATGTATATATATATTATATATTATATATATTATATTATTTTATATAATATACATATATATACATATTATACACACATATATATGTGTGTGTAATTGAAATGCAAACAAAATCATAATAAAATAAAATTTATAATTACTGAAACATTATTTATTTCACAAATATTAATTAAACTAAGAAACAAATATTTTATAGAATTCTAAAAGTAATTAAGTTATCAAATTAACCAAAAATTAAATTAAAAATTATATCCTAAGCTTACAATGAACAAAATATTGTAATGAAAATATGCCAAAAAATCGTAGCTGTTTCAAGCGAAAACACTCTGGAGTGTAAACTGTATGTCCGAATTTTTTTTATAGATCCAACCATTACCTCTTTAGTAATTATAATATCTTTGAAAATTTGGGTTCAAAAATTATACATAAAATAATTCATACGAGTTGAAAATCAGCAATAGAAAAATGAAACAAGAAAAACATTTAAAAATTTAGGAATGCATTACAAAAACATTGCAAGAAATTAAATTAAACATGAATGTAATTGTGCATCCCTTAATACACATTTATACAAAAATTTGAAGTTTAAAAAGATAAATAGTTTCGTATGAAGCAATATTTGCTACCAATGTAATCGAATAAAGCGCAATAATATAAATCTAAGAACCACAAAATAATTGATTGATCTGACTGATAGTAAACATTCAATTATAAAATACTAACTGAAATATAATTACAAAGATAAAACTAAAATATAAAAAAACACATACAAAGTAATTATTTAATAAATTTTAACTTTTAAAATTTTTAAACTTAAAAAAATTAACAATTAAAGTATTTACGAAAGACAAAAAAATTATGCTACAAATATATCTGCATCAGGCATCAAAGTATAAATTTAAAGAAAAATGTTTCTTAAGAGGAAGTCGAAAAGATATTGTATAAAATAATAACTATGAAATGATAATAACTTATATAAATAAGATCATGTTTATAAAAATATATAAATGCATATAATTATAAAAAACTGTACAATATCATCTAAGATAGCAAAAGAAAATGACTATATTACAGAAAGCAGTTACAAAAAAATACGTAGAAAAATAGATAAATTTTAGAAGATAATAAATATTAAACAAATCATAATGTAAAAATATAGTTAAAATTAAATTATTTTAAATAATTTTGATCTTTCATTTCAAATACGCACACATATTGTTACGAACATGAGTTCATGTTTATATGCGGCGCTTCTCTTATCAGAATAAGGTGGATTTACAGAGATGTCATACCAGTTAACAAAAAGAGATTAAACGATGACTTGAAATGACTTGAATGAAACAATGTTTTTTAAAAAAAATTATAATTCAAAGTTTTATTTGAACGACAATCTTTTAATTTAACATTAATTTTATTTCATAAGGAGAAGTTAATAAATAATATGTATTTTTAATATGGAAAAGAATTTCAAGAAATTGACAAGATTGTATCTCATGTTAAAGTGGTGAGACGCATTTAGAAATGTATTATTTTATAAATGTAAATTGTAAAATTTTAAGGATCCTCTTTTGGATAGTTGAGATGAATATTTTCTTTTTCTTCTGCAACTCAAGTTGGATTAATGTTTGCTCTTCATTTTCAAAGCATGTTCACGCGGAAACTTCTTGAAGCATATGAACTCTTGATCAGGTACTGTTACCTACATTCTGATAAATTCACTTTGCTTTGATTTTTATATGTATAGTGAGACGTGTTTCGAAATAGACTTAATTAGTTAAGCAATTTTGTAATTTCCGAAAATCAAACACAAAGCGTATTTTCGGCTTTATTTTATGAAATAAAATGATTTTCTTTCTTTTAAAAATGATATTTTCATTTAGAAGTAACAGTTTAATTATATGATTTATTTTCGAATTTATACATTATGATTAACTTTCAGAAGCAATACATTATTATTATATGAGTTCAATCGTTTTCACTTGGTTATATACAGAAATATATTATAATTAGAAGCTACTAAATATTAATTTTATCCAGAGTAAAAGCAAATGGTAGAATTGAAATTAATTTGATTCCTTTCTAAGTTCTAAAATTCAAATAACTTGTGTGGTGATACGTGGTATCCTTTAGTTAAAGCAAATTTATAAAATATGCGTTTTAAAATTATTCATGTTACGTTTAAGCATGAACATATTTTAAATTAATTTTAATTATATATTATCACATTTTAATGATCTTTGGAATAATTATTAATCAGAATTATTTCTCTTTAACTGGTAACAAAATTATTGTTTTCTTTTTAATAATTGACGTATTATATGTAAGGTAACATGTTTTCTTATGAAAATTGAAAAGTAGTTTAAATTGTGGATCATATTAATCTTATAGAGAGAAAGGAAATTTATTATATTATTTTTTATGAGAAGTAATATTTTTATGGAAAAATAATTTGTTTGTTTTGCTGTGATATTGCTTCAAAATGAATATAATTTCTAAAAACAAATTTTTAAAATTAAAACAATGCAGAAAATTGATTGAGCATTAGAGTGCTTTTTTCTAAATTAGAAAGCTTAATGTTATTTTCAAGACCGTCATATGGGTATTTGCAATCTTATCTCTATTACTTTATTGAGATATTTATTTTGTATCTTAATATTTCTTTAAATTTCATCTCACTGAAAGTTATTTAAAGACATTGATGTTATTATTATTTTTTTCACGTAAAATGTATTCATTAATTCCAAAATTTTAAAATACGAAAGGCTCATTAAAATATTTAATTATATACATGTTCAGTTACAACAATATTAATCAAATTAATTTATACAGAAAATATTTTATTGATGCATTTAAATGAGAATTTCTTATAATTTATTATTATTTTTCATTTTGTATTAATTGTGGGCTAACAGGACATACAGCAAATTGATCAGTTATTAAATATTTAATAATATTTATTATTTATGGGCTTATAATAAGTGTAATATATAATTAAAATATAAAAAAAATATTAAACATAAAAAGAATATTTATATAACTTGTGATACAATTTTCCTGAATAATGTATTAATTTAAAATGGCTTATTAAGTATTTAAAATGTCATACTCGACATAAAATTTAAGAATTCATACAACTGCAGTAAGCCATTCTGAATATGAATTATTCAAAGTGTTTCTAAGAATTTATTTAATAAGTGATAATACATTTCTTAATCTGAAAATTGAACTAAATCTTAGTTTTCTTAATTTAAAAAATATTAATATTTTTGATATATATGATGTTATTATTTTTCTCTTATTACTGAGTATCATTAATCATTAACAAAAATATGCCAATTGTTTCTGGCATCAGAAACTAATTTGAAGTCAAATATTGCTTTTAGAAATCTTAATTTGAAGTAATTCTTTCTCAAAATTGCATATATATTTCACCAAAATTTATTTCCTTTCATTTTTAAAGTAGAGGCTTTATTACAGTAATAAACATTAAACAATATTCAAAATATCCTGCTTTCATTAATATTTTTACAGTAAAAGAGTGAAAACTCCCTTCAACGTTCAACACAAATCATGCAACTAGTCTTACCTTAAGTCGAAAATATAACAGTAATTCAGAAAAACGTAGAGATGCTTTATAATAATTGACATAAAACTAAATCAATAATAACTGAACATTTCATCAGGTTTTTCAGATGACTATGACATAATCACTTCTAACCGATTTGCCTAATTTGAAACAAACAAATGTAATTATAAAAAAACTTTGAAATAAAACTACGTTAGTAATTCTTTGGTAGAAAATTAATACATAAGAATTATTTGCTTAGTTATTAAGCATTTTAATTTAGATGGTAAGAAGATGTTACTTAGAATGCTAACCGATATAAGTTCCAAATGGGGTTGAAAAGGATCATTACTTAAACGAAATGGAAAGACAATTATTTGGCTTCATTTCCTCGAAATCAAATTTCAAGCAACGTGATAGCTTTGGTAATGAGAATCGTGTTTGGACTAGATGATTGCAAAATACGATTCCAATCATTAAGAAATAGTGGAAAAAATAATGAAAAATAGTGAAAAAGAAAGCAACATGAGAAGAATTGTAATTAAATATAGAATTCAACAAAAAAAACTTATAATGCGCAGAAAACGCTATAATTATAGTGAAATATATATGCTATACTTAGAAAGTAGTCTGTTAAGCTCATTTATTTCTTTAGACAACGATTACATTTTAAACCTGAGACAGATTCACATTATGTTTCTTTTACCAATATTGATTTTTTTTATTTTTCGGCTCGCATATTAATACTTAATTTTCAAAAGCTATATAGCAATGCAAATAATAGATAGTTAACAAAAATAATTATTTATCTAGATTATATTTACAAGAAATGGAAAATTAGACGGTATAACACATAGCAAATAACATACTATTAGCATTTATTATGAAAAAATATTGAAAGTCTTAAGGGAAAAAAATTGTATTCATCTTAAATAAAAACAACACAAATTGAGAGCATTACCATATTCTAAATATAACTGATTACAAAAGACACCTTTTAACGTCCAATAATATAAATTCATACAAATATATTTTTGAAAACTTTTAAATCTTAAACAATGTTTGCGATTTGAATAGAAGTTCATAGACATGTATTATGATCAAATAGTTATTTGTATATATAATAAAAAAAAGTTAAAATGTATAAGTACTGAATATATTTTTGGAATTGTTATTACTTAAATCAAAAGTAATGATTATTATTTGGTTTCATTTACTCGAGTAATGAGATACACGTTTGAACTATTATAACAGCAAAACAGTTTACTAAGCAAAAATAATTTTTCTTATTCTATTGTAAAAGAGAGTTTCTAAATTTAAATGTATAACATTTGAATAGTTCAAAAGAATTAATAAATATTTTTTTTTATTTTTGAAATTGAGTAACGCGAAGAATATAAAAATTAAATTAAACAAAGCCAAATATTAAAATTAAAATCAAAACGCTGGTAAAGTTATCAAAAAAAATTAATTTTGCCATTTGGTGTTATTTCTAATTTAAAATTAGACTAATACGATTTTTATTATTGTTTTTGTTAAAATGAATACTTATTTTAGAGTTTGAAACAAATTAGCCTATTTTACCAAAAAAGACATATTAAAATACATATAAAATACTTTTTTAAAAAAATCTATCATTTAATACAATTTTAGAAATAGAAAGAATTTACATTGTATGTTCCTTTAATAATGTTTATTAACTGAAAGTATTATATGAGTCGATTTTTTTTCTTTTTGATTTTTAATTTTAATAAAAAGCATTTGTTTTTGTTGTAAATTTTGGGGATTCGCAAGCGAAATCTAAGACCATTAAAATCAGCCATTAGAATCTGAATACTAATCATATATACAATTTAAAATAAAAGTATAGGTTATTTTAAAATTGTGTCTCTCAAAAATAAAAGAAAACATTTTGAGTAAATACATGATTAAATTAGTTATGTTATTATTCAAAAACTTTCTATGCCCTAAGACATCATTTTTTTAAATTCATGTTTCATAATAGCAGCAGAAAGTGACTGCATTATCCTGTTTTTGAAATGTCGAACGTAATGATTATTTTGGAAGATTTATAAATTTTGCACCTTTATTTATACAGGCATTTTTGAGGATACATTCTGAAGATTACACAAGATATATATTTTTTCCTTTAAAATTTTTACTCTATAAAATGTTTGTGGGAATGAAAGATATGAATGATGTTCTTTAGTTTTCCTCAGATATATTTTTAAATAAAATAGGAGAACCAGCATGTTTGAGAGAAATGTAATGAAGAACGATTGATTATACTTCGCAGAAATTGAAATTTCAAAGATATTGATGGAATTAGAAATAAAAATTAGGTTTGAATTATTTAATTAGATATTAGAGTTTTAATGATTAGATTGATAGAATTTTTGATTTTATTTTAAAAGAGAATATATAAATTTATGTCTACATTTTGTAAGCATAATAGCATGCTTGATATCTTTGTAATAGTCTGTGTTTTTGTTTTACTTCAAAAACGGATTATTGTGAATAGAAGTTAGTTTTTGTAAATAATAATAATTTAACTATGAAAGTTAAATAGTTCGAAATATTAACCAATTAATAGAAAAATATAATTTCTATTTTATTTTTCCATGATTATTATATAGTTCAGACACTTCATTTTCAGTAAATAAATCAAGTCATATAATCAAGAGAAAATTTCTTCTCATACAAAAATTGCAAAGTATGATATATATATATATATATGAAAATTAATTTCTTCCGTTATATACACTACTAATTATTTCATATATTTATAAATTTCTATCACCTCAACTGAGAGTTGCTTATTGCAAATCACTTTGTGCCAAACGATTGCATTCAAGCATAGTTATACAATTAAAAAAAAATACCATTTTATGAATTGAATCCGTAAATGAATTAATATTATTCTGAAAACCAATAAAAAATGTAAGAGAAAAAAATTGTCAATGATTATATTCGTTGCAGATATGAAATTATTTTTGAAATGCCTTTTCTTTCGTAAGCATACTTTAAAATAGTATTTTAATGTTTAGTTAAAATATTCTTTGTTATGTACTTACTTATTTTTTGTAGTTTAGTTTCTATGTTCATATATATTCTCTTACACGTTCATCATTGTTACTCTTTATTTCGTTTTGAAATACTGTGCAAAATAGTTTAATAGTTCTTGAAAATTTCGATAGCCAAATTAGAAATAATGTATAGCATAACTTTAAAATTTCAAAAAACTATTAATATTTGGATTAAAGAACTGTAAGAATTCAGTTTAGATTAACATTACAAAGGCTTAGTTTTTGCTGTAATTTATTTCAAAAAGATTTAAATCTGTTATTGATATAGTAAAGATTTGCTAATGATTAAACAGAATTTATATACCAAAAGTCATGAATGTTCCAATTATTTTCGAAGTATAGATACATCATTATCCAGATCTCTACATTGTGAAAGGTTTGGTTTTATTAAGGGTTTCTATGTAAAAATGTGTGGTCTATGAAATAATTAGTAACTGTAACAATTATTTTTTTCAAATATTTTCTTGAGAGCATATAGTATAAAAGATCCATTAATATAATGATTATATTGCTTATTTAAAAAAATATCTAGCGTTGCCTAAAATATATCAAATTGTTGAGAAGTTCAAAGTCTAATCTAAAATACAATTCTTTTTTAAAAGAACAAAATATATTTCTTTCTTCATACAATTTAGTCTCATTATATTACGATTCTTCATATTTAGATATAGATGAATATATTTTGATAATCTTTTCAATTTCTGAAAATTAGGTATATCTTGATAAAAAAATTTGTGTAATGCAAATCATTCACTTTAGGAAAAATTGTATGTTGTTTATAATGGAGTTGTTAAAATGTTCAGTGTAATGCAAATCATTCACTTCAGAAAAAATTGTATGTTGTATGGAATATAACTGCTAAATTTGCATGTAATAAATTTTATTTCTTTGATACTAAAGTTAACATAACTTCTAATATTTTTAAAAAGTACGCAAGTAGCATTAAATATTTTGTTAAAATTCTTTGTTAATATACTGCAAAACAAGCATGCATGCAAATATCGCCAGAACCAATAATAATATTCAAAGTGCTATAACATGGATAATAATTTAATTTCACTCATATTTAGACTTTCAATGAAATAGAGAATTCCATTTTAAATAGCTCATATTTTGTATAATTTATTAACTGAAATTGGAAAATGAAATTGTATGAAAGATTTTAGCTTTTTAAAATTTAATCGATTTCAATGTAACACTGAAACGAATGTTTTGAAATTAAGATAACGTGATAAAATATAAATCCTCTAATCCTCTCTTGTGCTACTAATCATAGAAAATTACTTTAATTTTAAGTGGTAGTAATTCTATTCAACTACTTCAGTCATTTAATATTTATTTTAACAGAATTCTAAAATTTTATGTAAAATACGAATGGAATAATAAAAATCGTAAATGCATTTTAAACATTATTTTTTAATAGATGTAAGTACTTTCAGTTGAAATATGAGAACTATTTCCAACTCCTAAAATTTTAATAAAAATTATTTCCATTTCTTGAATCGTAAAATCCAATTCTATGGCATTTGAATAGTGAAAGTATTTGACATACATTTCCCGCAATTACATGAAAAATATCAATTGGCTACATTCTTAAGTTCAACTCCACTTTTCCTTTCTTCCTATATATATATATATATATATATATAACGATTGGATATGTTAGAATATGGTACGTATTATTTAATTTTTCACTTCTTTTAAGTTGAGATTTTGTTCTTGACTTTCTTGTCATAGTTAACGCAGCTTCAAATTAAATGCATTTATGTCCTCGTTAGGTAATCTTGTTATCTTCAGAAACTCAAACTGTTCATTTTAGCAAGTAAGACATCAAAGTCTTGTTAGCTCTTCCTTCTTCCTCTTGTGAGGAAAACTCGCAGTTTTGATAAGTTTCAGAGCTAATTTTTAATTCCAACAAAAATATATATTTCTGTTAGCGTTTCACTTATTCTTTATCAGTAATGTGTAATCATATTTTAACACACATATCATATATGGCTTTTAAAGATTTTTTTTAAGTATTTAATTCACCTATTTATTTTCACGAGCCCTAATAATTTTTTTTTGCATACGGATTAAATTTTTGTTCAGCATATTAAAGCATAATTTCAATACTTTATAACTGTATAAAAACTTTTGGAAACAGATTTAGAGTAATTGTTCCTGTTACCGTTACAAAACTTCTATAGTTCGCTTTCCAAATAGGAAAAAATATATGAAACAAAAATGGCATTTAATGAATTCTGTACTTTTTTTTCATTGAATTAGGACATGGGTATCACCAAAATGAAACTCAAGATTTTAAAAGTACAGCATTGCCTCTTCAATAATTTTAGTAACGAAAAATACAAGACAATAGCTTCTATCATAAATTTCATATTTTGCAACATTAATCAGTTTTAAATTGATGAAATTACGTTAAATATTTTCTTCACAGTCAATTATTTGCCAATTTCCATAACGTTTTTTTTTTATATAAAATACATGGTAATCGACTCAATTTTCATACCTAAAAACTCCCAAATACACACTAAGCAGTGCAAAGAAAATATCCTTTTAAGTGAACCCCCATTTCATAGAAAACACGTTTCTTGCATTTAAAAAAAGTTAAAAAATAATATCATTTCTGCTTAACTCAGAATTTTATACGATAAATAGCATCTTTAATTCAGAGATTTGAAAGATATGTTACTTAATAACTACACATAACAGCATAGTTAACAATTAATTCATTGAGAAACCTGCGATATTTTCTAAAGAGAATGCCCTTAACATTAAGACATTCTGTTGAAACAAAACATCCTAAATTTCAAAGAATTTTGGCAAACCTTTTCTTATATATATTCATTAAAGTTGAAAATTATAAAGTATTCTTAGTATTTTTCGAAATATTTATAATAGTAAAGTGAAACTAGTGCTCATGTTATCGGATCAAAATTAACAATATTATAATTTAAGCAACTGATTGAGTATTTTAATAAACGTACTTAATCCACTTTTAAAATTTTTTTTATTACAAATTTTCAATTGCAATATTTCCTCTCTAACCCTAATTTGAACTTCGTTTAATTATGTACAAAAGCTTTTGTGTTATAGAGGCCTAAAAAAAAAGTAAAATAAATTCCTGAATTATTTTAAGATACAAAAATTGCTATTCAGCCCTTTCAAAAACATTTACATTAATTGAATGTTTATTTTAGAGTTTTTAAATTAGAGAACTTTCGAAAAAAATTAATTAAAAAACATTGATTATTAAATACAGTTTTACAAAATATTGCTATTTAGAATATTATCCACTTATTCCTCCAAATCCTTACCGTCTTAGTATATAGAAAGTTGTTTATAAAAAATTATTAATATAATAAATATATTAATTAATTAATTCATTAACACTATTATTTAGTTCTCATTAAACCTAACAAAAGTGATATCACTTTTGTTCAGTTATGATAATAATTAAGGAAGAAATAAAACTAGTTTTTCTAATGTATATTTAGGTAGCCATGAGTATGTTATTATGTTTCTTCAGTGCCTGGAAGCAAAATATCTTTTTAGTAAAATTTGATTACATATATTATTAACATTGTTATTTATGTCGCAAGTTTATCACTCATAATAAATTTCTCATCAATAATAGTAACCTCAAAAAAATTATATATTAGTTATGTAGATTATAATTTGAGTAGAGATAATTTCAGTTCATAACTCTTGTAATTATTATTATAAAAATTTTATACATTTTATCTTGGAAAGAATTATTAACTTATTCTAGTAGATATTTAAATGTATTTAATTTTGAAACACTCTACTTTATATTTACTTTAAGAGTATTGATATACCATACTTTACGCTTTGTAATTCAATAATTTTTAATTTAGAAATTAATTGTTTTCATAATTTGACGATGAATGTCACAAACGATTGTTATTGGTGTATTAGCTCACATTTAACTTTGACGGTACGATTTCTGTGTAAAGAAAAAAAAAGAACTTAATTTGTTATTATGGATAGAATAAAAATTGTATTGTTTACTGTTTCACAAATCTTTATGGATATCTACTATATAACTATTTAAACACTTTTATAGTTCTTTTAACTTAGTATATAAATTAACAGCTTTCATTTACTTAAAAAACCTTCATTTTGTGAATATATACTCATTCAGAATTTTATAGTATTTAAGAACTGCATAGTTTAGCTAAACTTTGTTATTTAATCTACGGATGCAAACAATGAGCTTCACAGAAAAAAAATTATGTTATTTTTAAAGTTAAATCAGTAATTTTTAAATATTTTACTAGGTTTCTATCGAGAAATACGAAAATCTTATTCTTTTTTTTGTTTGGAGAAACAAGATGGAAATTTCTAACATAAAATTTCACTATAATCTATGACAATGAACATTAGAAAACCAGCACTATTAACAACCTAGAATGACCACAGAGTCATTTTGACAGCAATAAGGAATAGAGAGTAATGTTTGTTTTTTAAAACAATTATCGTTATAAAAAATAAAATAAGTCATTTTAAACAATTTAAAACACATGCAACATATTTAATTGAAAACTTTTGTGTAACAAATAATAAAATACCAATATTTCCAGAGAAAGGCTCAATGAGTTCATATAAAATACTTATTTCTCATTGTAGTGTTTAACGCATTTTAATTCTCAATTTTTCAATTATTTATGTACTACAAAAATGTTTATTACACCGTTCTTGTGACAATTTCCATAAATTATTTTAAAGTATCAGGAACATACTTCTTTGATGTTGTTTTCACACTACGAGCATTGATGACATTTATTATTCGTGAATTCGTTAGAGCCAGAAAGGCGTGCATATAGTTCCTGTTACAAGTAATATGACTGTCGTACTTTGCTACTAAGGCTGAAAATAAAAGATCTTCTAGAAATGTCCAAAGAGTTACGTCCTTTAAATAAAATTTAATATTTAATGTATAAATCTTTGTAAAAAATATAAACAGGCGAAATTTTTTAAGCCGATCACATTTTGTACAATTGACTCATTTGATTATTTACGCCACACTTGGTGGAATTGTAAAAACTTACAAATTGTGGGAGACTTTTAGGAGTATTAGCTAACTTGAAGCTTATATGCTTAATGCTCAGGACGTAATTTTCTTAGTTGTCACCAGTTAACCGTAACAATGTTTTAGCCGTTTGCATTGAGAGTTGTATCTTTGAAAATTGCGGGCAGTCTTAAACGTATTGTACCTTCAAAAAAAGTTATAATTTTCGATCAAAGAATCCATAAGTATCTGAGATGTAAGAAAATATCTGGAAAAAGTATCACCTGTACTAGACGCATCTGTTTAAAAATAAAATTCTGTTTATCACAGGATCCCTTGAATAGGAACTTTTATGTACTTGCCTCTTATTAAGAGTCTCTCTATTTAAGGGACACTGGAAAAAAGTTTTAAAAATAGACATGTGTAGAGAAATAAATGAAAATAAAATATTCTTCTCTAGAAAAACTTGAGGTTTACAAAGCAAGTTTATGATTAGTGAAAAATAGTTTTCTGGTAAGGGAACAATTGATTGAAAAATAATCATTCTCTTTTGAAAACTGTTTTTCAGTAAGAAAAAAAGAAACAATATATTTAAAAAAAGATAGTTATTGTACAATCAAAGTGATATATTACATTCATAAGATTACAATTCCAAATTTTATTCGTATTACTATAATTACCAGTAAAGAAAGAAGACTGTGTTAGCAAGTTGTAAGGAATTCCAAAACAGGGACCAATGAAATTTGTGGTTGTTTTCACACATCAAAAAATAGTTTTACAAAAGCAATAAATGAATTATAATACCATTTAATTAATAAAACAGCAAGTACGTAACGTTAAGAAGTTGAAAAGGAAATGCGTAAATACTGGAGATATTTTAAATAATGTATTCTACTATATAATTATATTACGTTAATTTGCGTTCGATTGCTTAACTGCACTTACATTACATCCTGTACCGTATGGTTAAAATATTGCAGACTAAACACCCTATTCTCCGGCGTTGCTGTGAAGATGAATTTGGCTCATTATACAAATAAAAGCTGGTTAAATAACTGGATCACCTACTAAGGCACAAGAATCTTACAACATGGGTATAGAGAAATATTTTGTCAATATTAGTTCTTACTAGGACTATGAAGAAAAATAAGTATACAATATTTTGTTCTTGTCAGTTACTTTTTACATACGTAATCTAGCATTATTTTAATGAGTTAAATACTAAAATTAAAACAAAAAGTTAATGTTGTTATGGCATTAGAAGTTATACAGCTTAATGTAAGAGATTTAGGGCAGGAAATTTTGGAATATTACTTATTACGAAGTAAGATATTTACTAAAAGATATAAAGGAACATTTTTTTTTAAAAAAAAAAATTGGATTACCATTCAATTCAGCGTTCCAAGACTGTAATAGTTAGAAACTCTGAAAATATCTATGCCTACATGTAATCTGTTAAATTATCCGAAATTGATGATGCTAGCTTTACCAAAACAAGTTTCGAAAGGAGTGAAAACCGTGAAGCAGAGCCAGATAAAATGTAACAAAAGAAACAGCACACATGCCTTAAAACAGACCTACTCCTAAGAAAACATGATAAATTTGGGTAAAAATAAAGGAGTTGAAATAATTAGCAACTTTAATAATCATGGGGGGAAAATATTCTTGCAGTATATGTGATTGTTTATGATATACTTGATGTCCTTAATTTGTTAGCATTAACAAAAAAAATTAATCCTTAAATTTGTTTTTAATTTAATATACTTTCTTCTCTTGTGGTCGAAACACACTGTTCCAACTAATTTCTTACGAATAATACTGTTACTTTTACTTTAGCTATATGACCTCAGTTTTGCAGTTTCACGAATACTATATTTATATGGTGAGACTCTATTAAATGCTAATTTAACATAATACGGCTGTTCCGTATTTTTTTGCAGTATAAAATAAAACTCAATAAAGTCAAGCATTCATTTACTCTCTATGATGCGTAGTGGTCTGTTATCGTTATGCAGCTCGTAATGGGTTAGTTTAGTCAATAGTAAAATTTTTTAGAATGGAATAAGCAATATTTATTGCATATTATGTCTAAAGGTTCTGCGAAATAAATCATCTCAACCGAAAAAATAGTATCTGATTTAGCAGAAAAAGAAGAAAATACGACAGCTTGCTCTCTCTCTCTCTCTCTCTCTATATATATATATATATATATATATTAAATTTGATTTTGCTTTTCATCTCTGTTCAAATTTAACTTGAGCTTTATTATCTTTTTTTTGATAATACAGTTTATTGATGAAGATAATTTCATGAATAATTTAAAAACAATCCAGAGAAATAGTCTAAATATTTTTTAATATTAAATATAGTACATACCTATATGTTGCCTTTTCTGAATTGTTTGGCTTTAAAGTTTCTTAATACTTATATATTATTTTGATAATTTTGTTGGTTGTCAAATTATACTCTCGCTAATTTAATTTTTTTTTTGTAAATTTTCGGTTAGAAATGAGGTTCACCTTTATAATTAAATATCAATATTGTGTTTCTTAATTTTTTTTTGACTACAACTTTTGCTTACATTAATGTAAATTTATGTTTATATATATATATATATATATATATATATATATATATATATATATATATATATATATATATATATATATATATATATATATATATATATATATATATATATATATATATATATATATAACGATTGGATGTGTTAGAATATGGTACGTATAATTTAGTTTTTCACTTCTTTTAAGTTGAGATTTTGTTCTTGACTTTCTTGTCAAAAAACATACATTTACATTAATGTAAGCAAAATTAGAAGTCAAAGAAAAATTAAGAAACAAAACATTGATATTTAATTAAGCAATACGTAACTGAACGGAAGCATACCAA
>BMAW01037947.1:587646-604204 GCA_019974015.1 Nephila pilipes | reverse complement strand
ATATATATATATATATATATATATATATATATATATATATATATGTACTTGTGTATGGGTAGACAGAGAAGGAGAGGAAGCAAAATATGTAGTTGTGTGGAGAACCTTATCTATCGAATACTACTGAATTGAATGGTATGCAGCTTTCAATAACTTTGGCCATAGATTTTTTCATTAGCAATTAACTAATCCTGGTTTTTTTAAATTTCGGTAAATGGTATTCATTGTTTAAGTTTATTATTATTTTTGTGTTAATTTTAATTATAAAAATAAATAGTTATGTGGCGAACCTTATATATTGAATGATACTGATTATTACTTATAAACATTCGACATTAAATACTTGACTGTTTATTAATCCAATTATGCACAAACCATTTACCGTATATAATGTAGGAGGGGCATATCTTATTACTTTTTATGTTGTCCTTTGTAACTGCAATGTTTATTTTTAATTTCTGTAGTTTTAGAAAGTTTTATTTCACGCCAGACAAAGAAGAAAAATCTTGATTCGAAAGATATTTAGAAACGTATCCCACGAGAGATTGCCGTAATCTTCAGAAGATTACCTTTTAAAAACTTTTTGTTTTGGGAACAACAAATGTACTTTAATGACATTTTTATTTGAATTGTTGGAAAAATATCTTTGTATAGTAATAAACAGCTAATATTTCATCTAGAGTGTTCGTACTAATCATTTTATTTGTGAAATCAAATTTAAATAATAATAAATTAATATATAAAGTTACAGTACAGCCCAGAAGTATATAAGAACATGAATTAAAATTACATAATAAACATCACTTCCTAAAATGTTATTTACATTTTGGAAATTGTGTTCGTAATATTTATATTGCACAAATGATTATACAATCATAAGAACTATACAGACTCTTTATGTAACTTTTGAAATTTCAAACTGAAGTTAAGTACTTAGTATTTTAATAACACACAATTCTAAGGAATTAAAGAAGTTCGCTTTACAGTCAAAAATTGATAATTATTAAATAGAAAAATACCTTCTAAAACACAGTATTCAAATTGCTTTAGTTTTCACTTTTCTACAGAATGTATTATTTATAAATTAATGTAAAATTACTTTTAAATTGAATTGTATGCATTTATATTTGTTCATAAATATATATTTTCTATTTTTGTCCTATATTTTTATTAGAAACAAATTATCTTCTTTGTTTATATTTTTTTTCGTTTAACTTAACTGTTCTAGCAATATATTTTTGCATTATTTACATATATATCGGGAAAACTATATGCTAATGCTGGATGTTTAAAAAGGCGTTATTTATTCTTAAAGAGTTTACTTCCTGTAAGAAATAAGACAAGTTGAATTTTGAACATCAACAAGCATTTTCAACATAAAAGATATTAAGACTTCGTCTTTTCGTTTGAGCTTTCAAACGGATGCGCCGCTAGCAACGGCGAAACATGATGAATTATTAATAGAAAGAAATTGAATATTATATATATAAAACATTTTTTGGCTGGATGTAATATTTCGATATCGAGGAAATTCGAAACATTTTCCCGAATATTTGTTTGTATGTTTGTACGTATGTATTTGGCTGTGTGTGTTTGTGTTTGAAAGTTTGTTATCCAATATAAATCTGTGTTCAAAGCTTATATATTCAAAAAAAAGAATCATTTTTATGAAATCTTTCTTACATGCCAAACCAGTAACATTGATTATATTAGAAAACAAGTTTGAAAATATAGGCTATCTATACTAAATGTAAATAATGATGTTCAGTTTGGGTATAATTAATCCTTTGTCTCTAGTTTGTTACAAAGTTCATACTATGTGTTTGCATATAATATTAGGATGTAATTACTGCACGATTATTTAATAAAATGTAATTTGGAACTTTAAAGTAACTTTCAAAAACTAAGCTTCCCAGTTAAAATTATTTTGCACCTATAATGTTGCTTCATTAAGTAAAGCTTTCATAAAATTATGATGGTTACATGAAAAATAAAGATTCAATATTGCGATTGTATAGAGTTGTAAAATTTATAATATTAGTTTTATATAACGCCAAATAACGTCCATCTCTGAGTTAAAGAAAATTCGAAATTGAAATTATTTTCCATATAAATCATTTTTTTTTTCGCTTTTCTACAGATATATAAAATAATTTTTAAGAAATTCAGTTTTTTGAATCTTAATTTCTTTTATATCTTATAATTCATTTAATCAACACTCAAACAAACCTTAAGAATTTATATATTCTTGTTACGTATTAGTAATATGATCTCTTGTACTAGTAGGAATATCTTGGAAAAAATAGGAGAAACATTGACAATTGCACATATGTTTTAGTTCAAAGAGGAAGCAATAATTTATTTCCAAAGAATTAAAAGCATTTCATCATAACATAATTTTCTCTCCGATATGTGTTAAAAAGAAGCTTGCTGAAAATATTTGATATTTTCATTGATCGTGATTTTATTATATAAATATTTATATTCCATTTGTAATATTTAAATGTTTTATTACATTAATTTTGTAGAAGCAATGAACAACTTTTGATGTTAACTATTTCCCATTATACTTCTGAAATACTTGGAAACACTGACTAGATATAAATGTGAGGCTAATTTCAACAAATATTTCTAGAATATTTCCTAAATAACATGGAATTAATTTTAATTATTGTTGAAATAAAAAATAAAATTAGTATAAAATAAAGTAAAATTAGTAAATTTAGTATTTAAAATAAAATTAGTATGTGTTACAGATAGGTATCTCAATTTCAGTTTTACTAAGAAAAAGTAAAGAATATATATAATTCCAGGAATTCTCCGTAAGAAAATATCTTGAAAACAATAACTCTTGACCAACAGTATACACGAATGAAATATTTCAATTTCCACCAAAAATGTTTGGGATAAAAAATGAAAAAACTTTTTTATTAAGTTGATATAAATGTTATTTTACAAATTTAAAATATTTAACAGAAGTTACTTTTCGTTAAGCAAATATGATCTAACTCTTTTAATATTAATTTGACTTTTGTATTAACACAAGCAAAATAAAATTAACTCCAGAATGATTGATAATTTAAATGTCTAGATTGACCATTAGCAGTCAATTTGTCAGCAATAAGAAATCGAGAGTAAAATATTGATTTTTATCACAAATACAATTTTAAAAAAATTAAATAAATTTTTTAAAAAATTTAAAACACAAATAAAATTTTTAATAGTAAATTTTATACAAAAAAAATAATACCGTTTTATAGGGAACAAACACATTTGTATTTTTACTGAGCAATTATTTATCATTATAGCTATGCAATAATTTTTTAATGCGCCAGTCTCTTGGCATTTTCTACAAATGGGCTTATCACTCGAATAACAAGATTTATTGGTTTGTTTCCTCACCACATTGATGAGGAAAGAAAATAAACGAAAAATGCATTAATGATTTTCGCAACTTGAGATTTTACAAAATCTAGAAAACCACACAAGTTGCTTCTTTTACGAGCCATTGGGGAATATCATTTCATTTAATACATGATTTAAAATTAAGGATGTTAGATAAAATTGTAAAGCGTTACACACTCTAAATAAATTCCATGAACTTATTACTAAATTTTTTATAAGTAAATAAAGACTTAATGTAAACAGATTCCTTTAAATCGATCGCATCACATACAATCGGTTGATTTAATCGAGTACATCCACTCCACACTTTTTGAAGTAGTAAATATTTACCGTTTCTGGGATCATTTGGGATTATCAAAAATTTGAACATTCGAAGCTTAGTTTTCAATATGTAAGCAGTTTATTTTGTTTACACTAGTAAACAATAAGAGTGTTTAGTCTATTTACTTGAATTTTCGAAAAGAATTGTTTGGTGTATATGTCTCTAGAAATCAGTGTTAGCTTTCTTAATATGGATAATTTCTATACATTCTACTATTTCTATACATTGTACCAAAAACAAAAATTACTTTGCAAAACAAAGAGTTCGTAAGTTTTTGAGATGTATACAAATAGTAGCTGTACAGAAATTTCTTCCCATTTGAGGAAACAGAGTACACTTTTGCACCCATCTCATCATCCATTCTTAGATACTTAGAATCAAATCAAAAATATTTGGCCTCAACATCCACATTAAAATAAATATAAATTTTAAAATTTTCAAAATTCTAATTAATTTGTTTCAAGTAATACCGTGAATCGTGATGTTTTATAATTTCATTTGGATATGGCTTATATAATCAATGTATTAATTATATTAATTAAGAAAAAAAAGACAGTAAAAATAGTTATCTTACGAGACACATTTTTTAAGTAATTGTTTTATCAAAAGAGATATTTTTGTCTTATATACTTCCTTATTTAAAAAATCAGGTGTAATAAAACTTTGATTATTAGTTATATATTACTCAGTGGTTATAAGGAAAAAAATTACAAATTGCTTGCAAATAGCCACTCCTACAGTATGGGGGCTCGTTAAATTAATGTTTATAAGAATTTTTACATTACAGTCTGTTTAAACTCTAATAATTATTTGAAGGCCTGTACTCTTTGCTTAGTAGCAAGGATTTGAGTACAGATTCCTCCAAGTATTTGCGCAGTAACGGTGTGGATGTACGTTAAATACATCATGGCTTTAAATTATCCCAATAGCATAGTATAGAAATTTAAAGATGGGTTTTAAATTTCAAATTTCATCCTAAACCTTATTACTTGACTGTGATTCAAAATTACTACGTCCACCACCAATTTCCCCCTTGATTCTTCTAAATGAGACAAAAAATTCAATCTAAGACTTTCTTGTATAAAAAATATAAACATAATTATAATATATTATCATTTTTTTTCGTCTAAACGACTTATGAAAATCAAAATTATGTATCCATTCCATAACCAATTAGTTAATATTAAGAAAGTATTATTAATATTAGCCTAATGGAAAAATGAGAATTTGACCATTCTTTTTTCTGTGCTATATAAAATAAATATACATTTGAACCCTACAACTAAGAAACTCATTTGAAGCTAAAAGAAAATTTTATGTCTTAATAATTTTGCATTCAATTAGAACACAAAAAATATAATATTTATTATTGTTTAATAGAAATATTCTAGTTCAATAAGATACATATTTTAACTTGATTTAATTTACTTTGCATTTCAAAATGCACTTTACAACAAAACAAACCACTAGGAGATGTGCGATGGAGACAACAATTGGCAAATAGAAAAATTATAAACATATTATAAAATTATTCAAATTTCAGAAAAATTAAATGATTTATTTCAGAGTTACATATTATAAAGTAACGAGTTCAAAAAGGCGTTGACCCACCTCTAGACTAGATATAAGCTGCCACACAACGTGGAATAGAGTCATAAAGCACCCTGATCGTCTCCAGCGGTATTTCTTGCCAAGTTTACTCCAATAGTCGGACTAGGTGATCAACATTCCAGTTGAATTCCTATCATATACCAGACATGCTCGATTGGAGAGAGATCTGGATGGCCAAAAAAAGTGATTGAAAAGCTGTAAGACAATTCATAGCAACACATACCGTATGTGGTGTTATATTATCTTGTTCAAAAGTAAGGCCAGTGGTACTGGAAAAGGAACGGTAACAAAACAGGTCTCTGAATGTCGTCAACATACCGCTGTGCTGTAAGTGTGCCTCTACTGACGACCAAAATGGTACGGATATCAAGGGAAATATTACCCCGGACCATAACATCTGGTTGAGGGTCAGTGTGGCATGCAATAGTGAAAGGAGGATCAGCACACTGCCCTGGGAGTCTCCAGACATGTTTCAGATGTTCGTCAGGATTTAGTTGGATGCGGAATTCGTCACTTAACACTATATGTCTCCAGTCAGCATCATTCTTTCCTGATTGGACCAAGCACCACAGTAATCTGGCTCATCCCTGTACAAGTGTGAGTGGTAGGTGGCTTAGTGGTTGGTACGAGAGTAGATTTCGCTTTATCAGCCGACTGCGAATGATCATAGTGGACACTCGTGTGCGGGTCACATGGCTGATAGTTGATAACGATAAATTAGGCGCTGTTACAGCTGATCGTTCAATTACTCTGTCCTCCCTATCTGCTGTAATACCAGGTAGACCAATACCATCATGACGCTGAAATCTGCTATTGTCCACCCATTCTTGCCAGCATCTTCTAATCACCGTTTCGCTTCGACCCATATGACGAGCGATTCTCCGATTGGCCCAACCTGCCTTTTTCAATCCAATGATACGACCTCTTTTGAACTCTGACAGTTGCTCATTATGAACTCGAATCCTGCGGTGAGGCATTTTTTCAGAATTGAAAGGTATCCTTAATCACAATGCAACAGAAAATTTTACCATCAAAGTGCGAATCGCTTCTTAAATACACCTATTGAATGCGCAGTTTCAAAGCGCTGTAACTTCCGCTATTCATTCATATGACACCAAATTTTAATCATTTGCATGTTTTATCCGAATTTCTTTGCATACGAAATTTCATTACAATCAGGGGCAACTCCTTCTTGGTGCTTCGTTTTTTTTTTTTTTTTTTTTTTGCTAAAGAGAATATTATCTGATTTGGATGTAATTTTAGTTTATGTTAGAATAATTATTAGCTTGATTATCAATAATAAATTAATACAAATGCATAAAATGAAATTTACAATTGTAATATTGATAGAACTTTTTACTCTTAACCTTTTGAGGGCGGCAGACCGATCTACAGGCCAAAAGGAATATACCCTTAAAAGCCGGCGTTGACCGATGTAGTGGCCAAGCCGTGCTTTCCCCTGTAAACAGCTTTCGAATCAGCATGAGGCCTATTATAGCCCCGGAACATCATTTGCTTGACCGGTTTCTTTTGTATTCAGAAGGGAGGTGGGTAGAGTTTCCTCTTTCACCCTTATCTAAAAATCCCTCTTTTTTCCTTCATACTCAAATTCTCACTAGCAGTGTGTGCATAGTTATTTTTGTAAGTGATTTTGTCATCTCGATTACTTAATCATTTCATTTTAAATTAATTTGATTTTTTTTAAAAAAAAAATGCCTAAACGTAAAAGAGGACTTACCACTGAAGAGATTCAGAAAGTTTTAGCTGATTTAGAAGACGAAAATTTTGATGATTCGGATTCTGATTGGGAGTTAGAAAATGAGGAAGATGATTTAGATCAATCTTTAAATTTGAGTCTAGAGGTTGAAGATGAGGTTGTCTCCGAAGAACAAAATGAAATAATCTGGAACGACCCACAAATATCACATAAAGCGACAATTTTACCTTTTACAGGAAATAATGTGATAAAAGGAGCCGCTGTACCGTGTGTCACAGAAAGTGATTTTTTTAATTGCATATTTAAAAACTCTGTAGTAAAAAAAATTACAGAAGAGACAAACATATATGCAACTCGAGTTTTACAATCTGTAACACCATCAAGTTTGAGGAAACATAATCCTGGATGGACTGAAACAAACGAAATAGAGATTGTAAAATTTCTTACATTAATACTTCTGATGGGTCATATAGAAAAGGACAATATAAAGGAATATTGGTCAACGGATCCAATGCTGGATACACCTTTTTTTAGGAAAATTATGTCGAGGGACAGATTTTTAAATCTGCTTCGGTACTTACACTTCGAAAATAATGATAATGCTCCGGATAAAACATCTTCGGATTACGATAGACTTTGGAAACTAAGAAATGTTTTTAACTCCTTAAATAATTCTTTCCAAGAAGTATATTGTCCATCTGAAGAGTTAGCAATTGATGAAGTAATTGTCTCTTTTAAGGGACGCATAATATTTAAACAATATATTCCGAAAAAAAGGAAAAGATTTGGTATCAAAGTATACAAAATTGTGGATAAAAAAGGCTATACTTTCAACATGAAAGTATACTTGGGATCAGATAGGGTAAGACTGAAAAGTGGTTTAAAATAAAACCTACTCATGCAACAGTTTTGGAATTGGCCGAAAGTGTAAGAAATAAAGGGCACAAATTGTTCATGGACAATTTTTTTTCATCCCCAGAATTGTTCCAGCAATTGTATAAAGAATACAAAATGAATTCCTGTGGCACTATGCGTTCCAATAGGAAGAATTATCCAAACAAATTAGCTTTTCAAAAAATGAAAAAAAGAGATTTGTCTATAAAATTTGGCAGCGGCATGACAGCCATGTGTTGGAAGGATAAAAGGGAAGTTTTCATGCTAAGCAACATGCACGATCCAGAAATGTGTAAAACAACTTTGTGCAATGATAGATGTGAAAAGCCAGCTTTAATAACATGCTATAATTCAAATATGGGTTTTGTAGATCTGAGTGATCGCATGGCAAACAGCTATACATTTGGTCGTAAGACACTAAAATGGACCAAAAAACTTTTTTTTCATTTACTAGATTTGACAGTATTAAATGCATTTATATTGTTCAAAATCAAAACGGGAAAAAGCATAAGCCATAAAATATTCCGCTTAAATTTAATCAAGCAACTTTTACAGAATGAAAATAATCAAACAGTTTTAGCCAGCCCAGAACAAAATTTTAGAAGCAATAGACTTGAAAACCATCATTGGCCTGAATTTAAAAAAGTTCAGCGACGTTGTGTTGTGTGTAAGTCCAAAGGTGTAAGGAGACGCACTTCTGTTTCGTGTAAATTGTGTAATGTAGGATTGTGTGTAAATTGTTTCGAAGAATATCATGTAAAATAATATCTATATATGGTGAATTTAAATAGATTCTTGATTTGCAGGATCTCATTTCCAGTTTAAATATTTTTTTTAAAAAATTTGTATTATATCCAAGAACAGTATTATAATTCTTGTATAGTTTTAGTGCACCTGAAATGTCATAGAATTTTGAAAAGTATTTGTGAATTTTGTATATTTCCTTATTTTATGTGTTAAGAAAACTAATGAGATGAATAACAACTTCCTTCAACAAATTTGAGTCTTTCATAACCGAAAATAATTAAATCATTGTTTTCAAAAAGTCCCACACAAATTAAAATTGTTATAGTACATTAAATATTTCCCAAATTTATTCCTTTTGCTTCAATTAGATAATTTTTATTATTTTGATATGCTTACATTCGTACGCAAAAGAACTCTAAAAAAATCTGTAAAATCATTACACTAATACACATTTTTACCTTTTTTAAATAATTTTGCTTATAATACATAACTTTAAACCCTTTTTGTAATAAATAAGTTCTGTAATCTCAATTTTTATTGTATAAAAATTTCCAACCTAGAATAAAATTTATTTTGTTGTTAAAATATGAAATTATTGGATTAATATGTTGAACTTAAACAATATTTAACTATTTGGAAATAAATTTTTAATTTCTAATATGTGCTCCACTTTACTTTATTACTCAAATAATAATATATATAAGTATTATTAAGAAATGTATGTTACATAAAAATTTTATTTTCAATATTTATTCAAAAAAGTGTTATAACTTTAACTGGTGATTTTTTTTATGATTTTTATTTTATTTTTTTCACACTAAAAAATATAATTACATATTTTCGTAATGAATGTTTTTTTACTAATACAGGTATTGCTATGCATTTTCCGGATTTAAAAATACCTCAGTTTTACATTTTTATTAACTTTTACGCCTGTAAAACTACTTAAAATATATTTGTGGAGAATTTGAAGCAATTTTTGCATTCAGTTTTTGAAAAAAAATTGTGCATAATTACACAATGTATTGCTGTACAGAAGCGTATTTTTACTGTTATCTTAAGTTATGCTTATTGAAAAACAATTAATTTTATATCGAAACATCAAAAAAAAAAAACCCTTTTGAATCATGTATAAACAACAAAAAAAGAAAAAATACTTGCAACAACAACAACAAAAAAAAAAAAAAAAAAAAATAGTTATAGTTTTTTAAAACTGTACATTGTAGTCTTTCGAATTTATAAAAGCAAGAAACTAATTCCGACATTTTTTATTATGACAATTGATGTATAAAAGTTGAGTCTTCGAAACAAAAACTATTAATTCCAATATTTTTTCTTTCAAATTTGTAGGCGACGAATATTACGAATTCTTTAGCATAAGAAAAATCCCCCGATTTATTCAAAAACCTTAGAAGCAAGATTGAAATTTTTACTTTTGTTATATATTGTACTTTAAAAGTTCTAAAGTGTTGGAATTCCTGATTTTTCGAAATTTAAAAGAAGTTTTTTTAAAAAAAAAATTATAATAAGTTTAATGATAATAATTACGAAAAATTTTGCAAAATGCTCTAAAATATATTTGAAAAATAAATATAATCAGAATCTAACAGATAGTTACATTGAAATAAAAAAAAATGTGTTCGTTTTCTTTTTTTTTTCTCGCCTATTTATTCATGAGTCACACTTTTTATGTACGATAGTACAAAGAAAGGAATGTTCGGGTGCGTTCTAAGGCACCCAACCGTTTGAAACTCTGAATAGAGAATCAGAAAGCTCTTGTAAAGGAGCATGAAAAACAAGTTGTAAAAGCTTTCATATCGACAAAGAATGCTTCTCCCTCTTGATTTTTGTTGATTCTTTCAGGTTTTGGTCATTATTGATTATCACATGCCTTTTTGGAGTAATAAAACCTAGAAATGCACATCTGCTATCTTGTAAATCTTGAAGGTTGCTTTCATGCAGCCGGAAAACTATTCTTCCGTGGTTCTTCCTCCTATTGCCGTAATAAAGCTTTAGAAAATGCATTACCTTTTCTGTTACATTGTCGGACATAGGATAAATAGAAACTATGCCGACGAACTTAAAAGAAGGCCTTCTACTTTGCGAACGTTATCGGGAAACTGAAAATAACCGTTCAGTGAACTGATATTGTGTTAGATTTTGAGAGATAATGTAAAAAGGACCCAGTCACTTAGGGGACTGTCCTGACGAAGTGGGGGGGGAGGGAAAAAACGATATTTGAAGCTAAAGTTTTCCTTCGTTTTGAAGAAAGTAAAGAAAAATTGTTGTCAGTTTTTTCTAAACCGATTGAGGAGTCTGTGCGTTGAGAAGGAAATGTTTTTGTAATTATTTTGAATGTTGATCGAAAGAGTTGTCTTCGTAGGAATGTATTGGCTTTGGCTCTATCATATGCACAAAATCACACACAAAAATCAGTTTATTATCGCACAAAAATCAGAGCAGTAATCTTAGAATTAAAACAATATTATGCAATTCTTTTGAAATTTTAAATAAAAAGTAAGGATTATCTAAAGGTTAAAAATATAACTTTTTGTACGAAAAGTGAAAAAAAGGTAAGAAGCTCCAGTATGTTGTCATTACTTGCAAAACAATTAAGTACAAATAAGAATCATATATTCCTTTTATATAAACAAGATTACCGAGATACATGAAGCTCCTCGGCAACTTAAAAATGTTTGCAGTCATAATATTTTGTCTTCGATATCAGCTTATTGTTTGCGTTTTACTAGAAGTATTCTAAAAACTCAAAGCATTTCCTCTTTTTTACTAATTGAAACATTTATTACTATTGGGGAAAAAATAATTTTAAATTTCTTATGTGCATTTAAAGAATTTATTTTTAGGAACACGTAGGTAAACTGATAAATTATTAATATTTCATTTACAAGTAACATAAGGGACAAAGTAATAAGACGGTCCTCATAATTTAAACAAGTAACGAGAACGATAGCCGAGCTAGAGCGTCCACTTCTAATTTCCACACCGCGGCAACGTAAGGATTTTGATTTAATGCGTATCAGCTCTGCTACATGTTGGAACACCTAATCGTCACCTTTTGTTTGACCTAACCGTCAAAACATGTGGAAACTACAATGTGGCACTATTTAACAAAGGCCAACATTTATAGCCTTAGGATACTCACATTTTAGAGCATAATGCGAAACACCTTTTTTTTAATGGTTTTGCTTTTTATTCATCTCATTTATTTGCCATAGTGAATATTTTATCATAATTTTCAGCATATATAGGAAGAATTAAATCAAAGAAAAATAAAGTTTTCATTTTTGAAAAATGCTTGTTAATAAAATTTAGACTTAATCTTAGGATTCATTCAATATTATAAATATTAATGTATCACAGTATAATGGATTATGGAACAATAAAAAATGACAATTATACATCAAATGTATCATTCCTTCATGGAAGATATATAAGAAAATTCTTAAGAGTGTTTAAATTTTTAAGATTTCTCTGGCATGTTCTAAAAGAGAAAAACAATTATAAATTAAGTAATAATGAAGTTTCCAAAAGAGCATAGTTTATTTATGATGATATGTCTATTCTTATACAAATGCTGTGAATACTTATAAGAGCTTTTAAACTTACTTCATTATCGATTTGAGAAAGTCTGAATTTTACATTATAACATCAAGAGACAGGATCAGCAATTTTGCTTTTTATTTTATTTTGTATTACTGATTATAATTACGTGCAATTTATGAAGTATCATATTATTTTCTTCTTATTTCTAATTTGATTATTTTAAGTTTTAACACCAGGTGTGTATCAAATTCCTGCATTTAAAAGAATTAAAAATAAATTTAAAATATTTTATATCTATTTTAAAAAAATTTACTGAAAATCAAAATATAAATAAATTTTACTTGAATAATATCAATTAAATTTGGTTAGTTTATTGTGTGTACCTTTGTCTACAATGAAATAAGCGTTTCATTTTTTTATGCAATGTTTTATATTATCATCATTGTTTTGTGCTATTTCTCTTAATGCTCTTAATAATATTGAAAAAGGAAATCTAGGTGAAAAGCAGCTTAAATTGTTAGGAAATAATTTCTTTTTTAAAAAAATAAAATAAATAAATTTCTCAAATTTTCTTGTACTGAAATCGTAATTGAGATCTCCAAGAAAATATGTTTCCCTAAGAAAGGGAGACTCTTTGTATTTAGGGACTTTCTAAGCCGCGAACATCCCCATTGACTGCGGACAGCAGCAATTATCTTGCTTCTTTTGTATGCCTATGTATGGTGCCATCTATGAGCGATAAAAAAGGGGGAAGTAAACATCGCCTAAGGCGCCGTCTTTAAGGGCCTTTTCCTCACAAAACCCGCCGTCTTCAAAAGGTTAAATAAATGTCACGCAAGTTAGTGTACTGACATATTTTAGTTGCTTTTTAATTAATTACTATTAAGGTTTTTATAATTATTTTTAGTTAAAAAACTCTTTGAAACTTATAATTATAATAACATTGATTAAAATACACTTATATATTTATTAATTTCTAAGTTGTTTATAATGGCATGCTTGTAAGAATGACTGAGGGAAAAGAGGCATAATATTATGAATCATCTAATAAATTTAAATTATATAAGTGTTTTAAAAACAGTAAGAACTATCATACTTTTTATAATTTATATGTATAATAAAAACTATATTCTTTTCAAGAAGAAAATTTCACCGAAATGAATCTATTCTTTGCAGCCGAGCTTATATATGTTACCATTTACAAATCCCCGTATAAGAATTTAAATTTTCTTATGTAAGCCATCTAATGTTTATACCTCTTATATTCAGAGGGAAACTTTATTTAAAATTAATGTCAAATAATGATATTTTTTTATTATAATCAAAGGAATACAAATCATAAATATACATTTGGATGGTTATGATGTTCCTAATTTATCTATTACCCATATATTGTATTTTAATTTTCATTTATTATCTATTTATTTAAAAAATGAATATATAATAATTGTGATTTATTTCCTTAATGAAACACTTATTCAGAAATTACGAAAATAATTCAATATTTTTATAATGGTCTTCTTAAGATATTAACAAACACCCTTTTTTTTTTTTTTATAAAATAAGAATTTTTATAAAATAATTTTGCTTTTTTTCTTTGCCCCTTTACAATTGTTATTGTTACCTAGGCAGAGTGTTTTGCAAATAATATATTCTTCGTACACTATTTCTTTATATTAACATGAGTAAGTCCAACAGCATATTAAAAGTGAGGTATTAAGCCACAGTTGTTTAAGTATTTCTTCCGTTATTGATGTAGGCCACTCATTTATTAGTTGAATGCAAATGTCTTTGTAATTGGTTAGTATATAGAAGTAGAGCCTTCCTGATGCCCCGTATTTGTCTAAAGAATTCATGAGAATTAGTACTGGGTGAGATGAGAAATGTCCGGCTCTAGGATTAATAATGGACTTTGATTTCAATGAGATTCATCTAGAATTATTTAAGAATGTAATATATCATACATTTTCAGATGGAACTTTCTTTTGCATTACAAATGTGTTATAATTTATGATTAATTCTTTTGTAAATGATATTTCCTGAATAATTCTTTTTTAAATTAGATTTCATAATTATTTTTTAAATTATATTTCTCGATTAATTCTTTTTCAAATTAGATTTAAAGTTATTTCTTTTGTTGATATATTTTTCTTTTGTTGTTTCAGGTTGTATGGCTCCTGATCTTAGTATATACCTTTTCCTGAGACAGCTCTATTATTTTTTGAGAAGGGTTGACAGTCAAATTTGCTTAAGAATAATTATAATAGTTTTCATCCAATGGCAAAATTAAAAAGCTTTTATTTTATTTTGGTTTACTTTTTAAAGGTTGTTCATTTTTGAAGTATCTCTTGTTGATTTTTATTATTTCTTCATTTTGTAATGCTCTTTTAAAAAAAGTTTTATTCTTAAGGTTAAATAATAAAAAAAAAAATTAAGTTTAAATATTTATCTCCTTTTAAAATGTGTTACAACTACCGATTGTTAAATTTAGCTTTCGATTTTATTTAATTCATAATGAATTAATGGTTAATTAAATTTTATTTTTAATATTAATATGGAATATGACATGATAATAGAGCAGGGTTACTAAATTTTGTATGATCCATTATAACTTCTTTGAATTCATACGTAAAGTCCCTACAGAGTATCATTGTACAGAAAATCCTCAGAAATGTCATCAATTCATACAAGTGAAAGCAGTCCTCTATTCTTCTGCATGGTGAACTTGTACCACACCCAGAGAATAATATAATTAGGGTTTTCTTGCCAAATTAGAACAAACTATTCAGACACACTTCTCACAGAAACACACGGCACATATTCACATATACATACGGAATACAAACACTCTTTATAGCATATACCACCGAGAAAGAAAGTAACCGTTATTCGTATGTGTCCCATTATATGTCTTTCTTCTGAAAAGGTATGTGTATTATTGCTACATTTTAAATCCCCATTTACAATTGACTAAATTTGATTCGCTAATATTTGCAACTAATTCTTATCTGAATAATATTGTCAAAAAATTAATTTTACCGTCATCTTTTGGTAGTGGATTTCCATCTAACCCAATACATACGTATATATATATGCAGGAATTGCTGTTGAGCTCTAATATTCGCCTGTTTCCTCCCTGTTTTGTTTTACCATAGATCATTACAGTGACTAGTTCTAAAAAATAATAACGCTTTGAATTCTCCAATTCTGGTAATGAGGTTAATACCCGTGGATTTTGTATCTATTTATAAAATATTTAAGAAACATATTATTGGAATTAGCACAGCGTATATTAATTTTATAAAATTCTGTATAATACTGGAAACTATTAGCCACTAAGGGATTATTGTTTTAGGTGGAACACAGTTTTGAATTTCTTTTTATCATTTACTTCAATTTTAATTACATTTAACAAAAAAATATTCTACATAATAATTTATTGTTTGCTATAATTTTAATTACATGTTACTGATATAATATTCAATTTAACAGTTTATCGCTTGCTTTATTTTTAATTACATTTATCATAAATATATTCAACTTAATAATTTATCGTTTACTTTAATTTTTGTATTGGTAAGGTTTACTATTGTCTATTTCTTGATATTTTAAAGTTTACTTTAACTCTCATATTTAATTGAATAATTTATAAATAATTATATTAAAATAGTGCACCTTGGTTGGCTAAATCTGTTCTTTGTAAAACTTTGCACAGAAGGTTTTTTTTTTATTTTGCATTTTCAACGAAAAAATGTAAATAACTGAACCTTATTTACTTTTTTATTTCTAATTCTAAAGATGTCCCGAATTTCAATAAAGGAGTAGTTGTCGCAAAAAATGAGTAATATAAATGAAGGATGCTTAGGCATTGAGTAAAGTCAACTATCTGAAAGTGAAGTTCGAGTTGAATGATTCTTTCAAAAATGATCTTTAATTCAATACTTAATATAAAAATTATTTTTAAGAACTAAGGAAGAAAAAGATAATTTAAATAAAAGTAGAATCAGAAAGAGAAGGGTAATATTGACGAATTCTCAAGACGAAACTACAATTAATGGAACAATTTAAAAAATATCGAAACAAGTTTCAGTCTTGGCGCATCAACTCTTCATACCATTATCATAGATATATCTGGTCCAATTGGATATACCTATCTAAACATATGGTGGTCAAAGTAAGCCTGGATTTAATTTAATGTTTAACGATAATAGTATGTTATACATTATAAAATGTATATTAAAAGAAGTATAAAGAGATCTAGGAAAATAATGGAGACATTTATAGGTATTATATATGTA
>BMAW01037947.1:490701-578247 GCA_019974015.1 Nephila pilipes | reverse complement strand
GGACATCAGACGAATAGATATAATCTCGTCTAAATGTTTTGTGCATACACTTTGTACTATTGCTTTTATTCAAAGATGCTGGACTTAGTTTTGTCAAAGCCTTTGATATTAATCCTTGCTAACATAACCAACTGATCCATTTAGCTTGTATTTTTGTGTTTTTGGCTGCGTACAAAAACGGCAAGGTGTGCCTATGATAACACACATATGTGCTATTAATCGGTTAAATATTATTTTTAGATAAATTTATCTTTTCCATTATTTTACAATTTGCCTAGTATGATTAATAGCTTTTCAAAAAAAGCATGTTTTATGACAAGAAAAGGCAAAATTACATAGATCTTGTCATGCTAAGTGTTATGTATACTTTGATTATCAATATCGTAATCAAAATACCATTTCATTGATTAGGTAAATTTCGTTATTATTTTATTATATTCCTTAGCGTTATTTTTCGCTGTTAAAGAATCTTTATGTTTTCAGGAGACGTTAACCTGTCTCTGTCATAAATTTCAAGGAAATTATGATGGTTTCTTTGGGGTTTGAATACAAGAACAATCTTTTGATTTTGAGCACATGCAACTGGTCCAGCGGCTGTCAACTCTAACTGCTGCATTTCTGACAAGTAATTATTGTACTTACATATTTTTTTTCAGTCCCATCTATTACATGCATGACACATAATCGTTGTCTTTCTATTTTTCTCCTTTCATCAACAAAGAAACTTTTCCCATATGTTGCTGTAGTTCGTCTTCTATCCGCTTTTCTTGAGGTGTTATATATCTGTTTAGAAAAAAATCTAATATGAAGAGTAATGTCTATTTCTGCTCTTTTTCTGAGGTGTGATATATATGTAGACAATTTTTATCAATTATATAGCTAATTCTTTTAGAAAATGTCTTCTAAATTTCCAGGCATTATTATTGTGAGTCGCAGTATAAAAAAAATTTGGCTGTTTAATCCTGCTGTTAACAATAGGAAAATATTACAAATAGTCACCTCCTCGTTCGTCTCGATACAAAACATGCTTGAAATATTTTATCCACTGTATCTACTCCTCCTTTATTGGAATTATAGTCTATAATATTTTCCGATTTCTCATTTTCAGGATTAATTGCAGAAGCATTGTGATAGTAGAAATACTTAAATCTGCTCTACTTTTTGGTACATATTACACTATATTAAATTCTTTCTGGAATCCAAAAATAATCAAACCAGCTGCTCGGTTTTTAAGGGTTAAAATTCTGATGGTATTTCCCTTTAATTTCATTTGTTTGTTACTTTTATCATTTATCCTAAAAATGTTGTTTTATCTTTGAAATAATCCTCAACCAAAGGGTAATTTATATAGGAATTGTTGTATATCAAATTTCTGTTCTCTTCTTTTCATGGTTCCTGCAAATAATACGGTATATCACGTTGTGTGTTTGATTTCCTGTAATTCCCTTCTGATTGTTAGCCACAATAAATCTCCAGAATACTTACATAAAAAGTTTTTGAATCGTACAATACAAACATTTTTAGGCCGTATTTCCTGGTTTATTCCGAATATACTGAATAAAATTGCATTATCCTCTAAATGGTATTAATGATAGATACGTCTTGATTTAACGCAATGTCATATGATTCTCGCCCCTTCCGGCCGGTGTCAGTATGAGTCTACCTGTAAAAACATCCACTAGTGATGTTAGAGAACCTCTTGTCACATTTATAAGCTGCATTGCGGGTATTAAGTAGAATGTATGCATGCGGCATGAGCGTACCAGAAATATAAATATGAAAGCAGGGTTTTTGAAAAGAAAATAAGCGTTTATTGTTTGAAAATGAAACAAAAAAACTTTTTTTCATAATATTGCCTATCAATAATATGTTAGGTGTCGATTGTAACTGAAGCAATATATTTTGTTACGGTTTTACAAAAATTACAGTTTTTTTTATTTTTACAATGTATTGCATCCGAGCTATCCTCCTGAACAATCAGCATTTAATCAGTTGTCGGTTTTCATACTTATGCTATGGCATTTTTATTATCGAGACTAATGGTACGCAACAAAAATAGAAACATATTTAAATTATTTGAGATACTAGCAATTTTTAATGCTGTGTACTATGTTGTCCTTAGTTCTTAGAAAATACGAAAGAATTTCTTTTTATACTCCAGCAGGAACTGCTTATCCCATGAAAGGTCACAATTCACTTGATGTTTATGTCATGCATCATGTGGTCAATCATAATTTACCCGCATGTTGTCGATTTCTATATTTTTACATTAGATAATATTTGAAGAATATAATTAATAAAGACGTCTTAATAGCAGTTTTCTGCAATAATATTTTCTGCATATAGTTTCAGGCTAGTAAATAATTTACTATATTTTTATTGTTTTTTCTATTATTGTAAAACCATTGACTTACTAGTCAATATTTTTCACTCCAAATTATTATTACTACCCTAAAAATATTCTTCTCCAGTTTCATTTTCTATCACTAACTATTAGTCTGCCTAAATTAGTTATCCCGAACATTATATAGTGATAACTTTCCTGTATAGCCACCTCTTCATACATAGCTAATATCCAAACCTCTTGCTCAAGTTCTTCATATTTGGCCTAAACCATATATGAAGAATTTTTGGTTCTCATCTCAGGTTATGAACTGGTTTTCTATCGGTTATATGATTCCTAAGAATGTGTTACTTTTTTTCAAAATAGTACTATTGACATGAGCTAAAATTTCATGAGAATTTATTTCTTGCAAACAAAATAATCTATTTGGCTATCGAAGTATGTTATACTGACGTAACTACATGCGCGGTATACTCTCTTCACCATTCGATATAGTACGGAAGCTTTCCAGTGATATTCAAATGAATGTCTGAGAATGAATTTTAGACTGAAGGTACATGTCAATGATACTTCGATGATAGGTTATTTGCGCATGCAGATTAGTGGGGAATTATTTAAAGGTCCCACATGCAATTATTTTCCGATGACTAATGATAGATTATTTTACGCTCAAACGCGTATTGTTAAAAAGGTAATAGTACAAATTTATATACAAAATCCATACACAAAAATTTAAAAATAATTATGAAATAATAAAGACATCTAACTAATAATACTTAAAAACAGGCAAAATTATTCTAATAATTACGTACTTAAAATATGCAATTGTTACAAGAAATGAAAGAAACTATTAGAAGTATGTAAAAGAAATATGAAACTTAGAAAGTGTAATATGACAAATAAAAACAAAAAAAATAGTAGAAAAATATTTCAAAATCTAGAAGATATTAAAAGTAAGAGAAGTTTAATAAAAATATGTGCAAAAGAAAAGTAAAACAGAAAAATGCAGTAAATAATAGTTTTAGAATAAATCGTATAAATAGTTTCAAAAATTAAATTTCAAAAATAAATCGTAATATATATTTAAAGCATGAATTCGTGTAAATGAACCCCGTCAAGAAATACCAGAAAAGCGTTTCCAAAAGTTCCTGTAATAAGACAAAAACACTCAAATATTGTACGTAATCATATAAACTATCATATAATTATCAGTGTTAAATATACATAATCGTTAACATGTATATAAATTCATAAGAAATTACAAGTTATAGATAATCATAAGCAACATTATAATTAATTAATATCATAATTAGTAAATGGAGAATATTACTAATTAAAATAAACATGTAATAAAGACAAAAAAAAAAGCATTCAAGTTTAAAATAGATTATCTTATATTTAAAGCAAAGTGTTATAATATAAAAAAAGCTAATAAATTGATAAAAAAAGTCAATATCACAGAATTTTCAAGAACTAATAGTAAACATGTAAGTAATTAAAAAATTAAAAACATTTTAGTAAAAAGTAAAACGAATAATTTAAAATATTATAACGATGTGCAAATTATTAATGACCCAGCTATCATACTTCAGTGAACTACTTTAAAAAAATAGTATTAAATCAAAAATAATCTTAACTCCCAATTCAAAACAGTAATTTAATAAAAGAGAGGAAAAGTATAAGCAAAGGAAGAAAATTCCTTTAAGCCAAATAAATGTAACAAAATCCTTTAAAAGTAATTTGAGCAAATTTAAAGACACTTTTAAATAACTTTAAAATTTAAAGAGTTGCAACATATTACCTTTAAGCAGGGGGAAGCAATATTTATTTAAACTTAATTTTTCTACCAATTTATGTCTATTTTTTTTACAAAAAAATATTTTATACCATGATTGATAATTATTAAAAATACAATAAATTTCTCATAGTATTAAATATATATCTTCAATCATAACTAAAATTTAAGAAATTCGTTAGAAGGAATAAACAAAAATCAAGCCTAATTCTAATTAAATTTAATATTAATAAATTTTAATAAAATTTAAAATTAAAAAAATTTAAATCTTTTTTTTAAAATTAAGATTAATAAGTATTAAAATATATTACGCAGTAAAACAATTTTTCTATTTTATAAAGTACAGAATTATGTATGCCAAAAAGGTAACATATAATGCATATAAAAATAGATATTCATATACGTATACATATACCCATATATATGCATATAATATACTCAAAAATACGAATGTTTGTTTCCAATTTATCTCAATAATTTGCAATGCTTGTTAATAACTTTAATATGATAGTTTGCGTTAGTTCAATTTGTGAAATATTTTTTTTTATAATTATTACTCTTAATATAGAATAATTTACTAAATTATTTTATGCAATAACACATTTAAATATAATGTTCCTAAAATTTGAAATATATAAACAGCGGCTCCAAAAAAGTACCCAATTGATATGAAATTTAAAACTGTATATTTCCCCATATATATTAATACTTATATTATTATATATATCAACTTAATTTTTCATTTTTTTCAAAATATTTGCAAATCTGCCACTTACAGAAATATGCGTATTATGTAAATATGTATATCAATTTTACTAACTTTTTTGTGAGGTATGATTATACAAATTAATATCAGGAGGATGTATGCCACATTGATGTGCGCCATATATAACCATAATTATGTATGCCATAAATTACCAATATTTATATATATTACCAATAAATAAGATAATCCAAAATGGCGTCTATTTTTAATACTTGTAGATTTTGTACTGTTATTATATTAATGATAATCTTGTTTTTTTATCGAAATTTCAATTGTTAATATATAGATAATATATATTTATGAGGTGTATTATTAACTGCTAAATAAGAACAATAAAAAAATTAATATCAGAAAATATTTTTTTATCTAATTAATTTAATTAAAAACATTTCAAATCAATAGCATAGATTAATTTATAGCAGAAATTTAAATTAATACTGAATCTTATAACAAGCATTGTTTGTATATGAATTAAAATTACATTGTGATCAACAAACATGAAAATATTGAATACATTTTGAGTTGAAAACCTTATTTTATGTTATTCTCTTAAAAGAATAAAATGTATAGGCTACTGTAAGCAGATGTATAACTCTAAATAAAGGAATATTAATATTATAGTTAAAATTAATTTAAATATGTGTGCATGAAATAATACAAATATTTATGAGCTGACAATTATTATTCAAAAATTTTATTATCATTAAATCCCTTCAAAAATAGTGAGAATTCTCAAGCATTTCATGATATTCTTTCATATATTTAGTAAATCAGGAATAAAAATAAAGTTAGATACATTATGAATAATAATATTTATATCGTCATTCCAAATATGCTATGAATAACCCTAGAACCTTAAAAAGTAACATTTTGCAATGTTAAGAAATGCTCTTTTTCTATTGTATTAATTCTTAATTTGAATTTATGTCTTTTAAGAATGAGAATGTTTTCTTCGGTTTAATCGGTCTGAATACATGTAGTGAAATGGATTAAATGATAACCATTTTAAAATTGTTGAAAGAGAATTATGGTATTAAATTTACATAACATTCAGGCACAATTGTTCCTTCCAGTATAATAGAAATTAAATGGTGGCTGTCTAGAACTAAGGAAAGCTGACATTTATTCGAGATAGTATTCAATTAAAGCCTACGTAGAAGAGTAGAACACTAGGGAGTTAATTTCTAGAATTCCACTTGCCGCTTACATATTCTCTCTAAATACAGAAAAGCGACCTTGATAAGGCATGATATTAAACATCCATAAGGTCCACGTTACACTTTACATCCAGTTCATCCTTTCACATCACCCAATTCATGTCTCTAAGCTACAACCAATCCTTTAGTAATGAAATATTCCTGTGTCATGAGCTGTCTGTGGTCATTTAATTTCTGAATCCTTAAGCTCAGCTAATGCAATTAAACTCAACCCAAATTGCTCCAGCTGCTGCGATGTTATAAGCACATCGTTTGTATGCCTTTGAAACATCGCAACAGACTCACTTCCGATGAATATCATAAATGAGAAGGCAAAATTAATAGCAGTTAACAAATCATTTTGAGACCCTCCGTGAGTTTTAATGGTTTTTATTAATAAATTCCCGATATTTTTTCAGTATGTAATTTAGATATAACAATAAAACAATATACAACTAATTAGGTGTTTAAAATTTTTCACTTGCTTCGGTTTTATATTTTTATTCTAAAGGAGTACATGTAATATTTTATAATTCTAAAATAAAATAAATATTATTTGCTATCAATTGTTCAAACTATCTCTCCCCCTTTCTCTCTTTATATATATATATATATATATATATATATATGTGTGTGTGTGTGTGTGTGAGAGAGAGAGAGAGAGAGAGAGAGAGATAGAGGTGATAATTAAATAACCGGACAGCGCATATCCTAGCCGTTAGACTTGGAGTTGAGGAGAGTGAATGGAATGTAGTTTACATAGTGCTTGAGGTTCAGGCTGCACGTTATTACGTCCCTATATCTAGTTCAATTTATTTTTCATCCTTGTTTGAGTAAGTCGTTGTTGTGTCGTAGTTCCGCAATCATGATAAAATTAAAAATCGAGAAGGGCATAAAATTGAAATTCCTCGGGAAATTATAAATAAAAACTTCAGGTGAATATTTAAAATTGTTAAAGGAGCGGTTTTGAGAAAATTGCATATCACGTAGCCAAATTTTTCAATGAATCAAACGATTTTGGGGCGATCGGGAGGTTGTTGATGCTAAATGTTCTGTTCGATCTGTGATATCAAGAACTTATGAAAACATTAAAAAAAAATAAGGAAATTATGCCTAAAAATAGTTAGGATGTTGTGTTAGGATGATATCAGATGTTACGAACATGAACCAAGGGACAATGAGGAAATTTTCGATCGAGGATTTGCATAAGACGAAAGATTGCCCCAAAGTGGTTCTAAAAATATCAAACAGAAAGACAACATCCCGGCGTACAATGCGCACTCTGTGAAACAGTTCTTGGTGGATAAATGCTTTACAGTGCTCGAGTATCCACCGTACTCAGCAAATCTCACACCATGCGACTTCTACTGTTTCCAAAAGTGAAAAGTGGGCTTAAGGGGGTACATTTTCCGTCTGTAGAAGAGGTGAAGGTAAAAACGGCAGACTTAAAGAAGAAGGTCTTACCTAATGACTTGCAGCACTGCTTTGAACAGTGGAAAACTCGTATGTAGCCATGTATTGATAGAGAAGGGGAGTATGTTGAAGGGGACTAAGAGGTATACTTATAAAGTTTTCAATCAAGGTAATTCTTAGACTAGTCAGGTTATTTAACTGGTCCGCATCCTATATATGTATATTATCCTTTTATTATAAAGTACTTTAAAGTTTATTGTTTATTCAGTATATACACTTAAGGAAATTACATTTAAAAATATATAATGTTTGTTAACATTATACCGATATATTAACTGAAGTGGTTTGCATTTCTTAATGGATGAAAAACTACAACATAATATTCGTATATCAATATATAATTGCTATTTAGAATAAGGTGTTTCTTACTCTTGTTTAATTGTTGACATGTTGCAGAGTTGCTCAAAACATCAACATCTTCTTTTTAAAAAAAATTACCCCCGTCCGTTTGTAAATTTTTCATTATAAAACATAAGAAGAAACACATTTAAATGCAATAAGATTAAACTAAATTTCCTCCTAGAAATGCCTATTACTACACTAGCATCATCATAATTAGTAGTCAAAATTTCTTTGGTGATGTTTCGAAGTGAAACTCAGATTTTGTGAATGGTTTTCGTAATTAAAATAATGTTCATCCCGACACATAATGCATACTTTGAAAACAAAAAACAAAAAGAAAAAAAAAAAAAAAGATCGAAATATATGGGAGGGAGAGGGGTGTGTTATGTGTTGGATATAAAAATGACAGGTTTAAAAATAAGAAAGATATGAGCATAAAAATTTACTTTCTGTGCTTACCTAAATGCTGTTGATTTAAAATAAATGACATACCATACTTACTACATATAACTATTCATAACAGTATAGTTATGTATAGTTATATATAGTTATTATATAGTTATATATAGTTATGTATAGTTATGCATATTATACTATACATAACAGTGTTTCTCATATTTGTTTTTTGTCACATTTTCTGTCAGATAATCGTATTCAGCTTCCTTTTCACCATCACCGTTATTCTAATCCTTAAATAGATAACCATCTTCCATTTAATGTAGAACATACTACATTTCTTCAAAGACGTTTGAAGTATGCACTCTATAACAAAAAAACCCGACGCACCAAGAAGGAAATGTCCGAAGGAGACAAAAAGTGGCGGATAGGAAAATTATGTACAGAGTAGAAAATTATTAAGATTTCAGAAAAATTGATTGATTTATTTTAGAGTTACATAGTTACAAAGTAACGAGCTGAATAAGGTGTTGATCCTAATCTAGCCTGGATACAAGCTGCCTCACGACGTGGCATAGAGTGATAACTCTCCCTGAAGATCTCCTGCGGTATTTCTTGTCAAATTTGCTTCAATTGTAGGGCTAGGTCATCAACAATCCATGGTAGATGCATTCGCCTTCCCATCACAACCAAGACATGCTCGATGCTCGATCTGGCTGGCCAAGGAAGTGTCTGACAAGCTGTTAGACAGTTCATAGCAACACGTGCCGTATGTGGTATGCCATTAACTTGTAGAAAAATGAGTCCTGGGTACTGCAAAAAAAACAGGTAGCAAAAGAGACTTCAGAATGTCGTCGACGTACCACTGTGCTTTTCGTGTTTCACTAATAAAGATCAAGGGAAATGGCACCCCAAACCCTAATTCTTGGTTAAGGGCCTGTGTGGTGTGTATTAGTGAAAGCAGGTGCACCTCCATACACGTCTTCGATGATCATCAGGACACAGTTGAAAACGGGGTTCGTCGCTAAACACTATACATTCCCATTCAGCATCATTCCAACCTGATCGAACCAAGCACTGCAATGTGGCTCGACAATGTGCAGGGGTGAGTTGCAGGTGGCGTAGTGGTGGTTACGAGCGTAGATTTTGCTGTATCAGCCGTATGTGAATGGTCATGTTGGACACTCGTGTGTGGGTCACACGTTTGATGGTTGATAACGAAGAACGAGGCGCTGTGACAGCTGATCTTACAATCACTCTGTCCTCCCGAACTGCAGTGGCTCTAGGTAAACCGCTATCATCATGACGCTAAAATGTACTATTGTCCACCCATTCTTGCCAGCATCTTCTAATTGCCTCATTGCTTTGTCCCATTTGACGAGCGATTCTCCTATTTGCCCAACCTGTCTCTTTCAGTCCAATGATACGAATTCTTTCAAATTCTGATAGTTTGCTCGTAGGGAACTCGAATGCTGTGGCAAGCCTTTTTTTGTCGTTGAAATGTATTCTAAAGCGCAATGCAACAGAAAATTTCACCATCAGATTGAGAATCGCTTCCTATATACACCTGTTGAGTTCGCAGTATCGATGAGCTGTAACTCCCTATATTCATTCATCGGACAACAAATTTTCCTCATTTGCATGTTCGGTCCGATTGTCTTTGCATACGGAATTACAATCGATCAATTCCTTATTGGTCTGTCGTTTCTTTTTTGTTATATATATTTATATATATATACAAGTATGTCTGGTTTAATTTCATTCAAGCTTTTATCGTCCACCTGTTAACTATTTCCAGACCAGCATGGCGCGTTTGACAATTTTTGTAAATGATATTCATCTACTAATATCCATATATTACACTGCCATTTTAAAATTAATTTTAATTTTTATTCAAACACACATCTAATGGCTGAAAATTGGCGCTATATAAAACTTTCATATGTGAGCTATGCTCTTTCACCAATTTCTTCGCTTTGTTTTTTAGAAGGGATCTGAACATGTTCCAAACTTAAAAACTTTCTGGATACTTTAACATACCTGGACGCATTTAACAATTGTTCTTCATCCACAAATTTACACTGCTTTCTTTCATATACATTTTCTAGTGAGTATGAATTAAAATGCCATTTGGCAAATTCCATTTCAGCATCGTCTTTCTTTTGAAAATAACCATGGCCTTCAATTTTGTGACATCCACTAAAAAGGCGAGCACTGCGATGAAATAAGTATTTTTGTTTCTATTGTTTATATGAGAAATGGCTTTTTTTCCTTTCACTTTGTTTGGTTTATTTCTTATCATATTAAATGTTTCTTGTGTCATCCCTATTTTTAATATATGAGAGTAGTTAATTTTTTTTTGTTTTTGAGGCTCAAAAATAGTACTAGAAGTTTATCAATTTGTTTCTCAAATTATTCGGAATCTTTTGAGTAACTTTTTTTTTCTCGTAGATCTACATAATTCCGTTCCATAAGGTGATTACACAAATGTAAAGTTGTTTTAAGGTTTTTACTTTTATTTGTATTCTTTTTTGCCCACTTTTAGGTGAATGAAATAACGCTGCTTCTTGTTACAATTAATTCATTTACATGATTTCCTTTAACCTATTAACAGAGCTTTCTTCAAGGAATTTTACTCATTTATGCAGAGAACATTTACCTTTGGCATATCAATTATTATACTTTCATTTTTCTCCTTACGTAATAGAGCTTTCACCAACGCCAAACATCTTTGCTGAAGCACGATCTGTATTTTATCTCGCAAACTGAATTACTTTGCATTTGAATCCAGCACTGCCATTGTTTTGTTTCGATCCTATACTTACTACTGGAAGAAACTCTAGATAATATGTATTTCAATTGAATTTATTTAAGCTTACGATATTTATTTCAAAATCATGGCTTCAAAGGACTGGAGAAAGAAAAAAATACACCTGTCTTTTAATTAGGTGAATTTATTCGGCTATTAAGTTATCCTTAACTCAAATTGTGTCCACTTTTCTTCGAAAATCTGGAATAAAAGAAAATAAACTGAAATGGCAAAATGTTAAATTTTACACTACATAAAAGTCATAAGATATTTAGAGTATTTTTACATTCTTCCTCTTACGGTAATTTAATACTTTAATACGGCTGTTTAAATATGTTTAAAAGTTAACAAATATTCACTAAGCTGCACTTGAAGCCCAAATTACTTTCTTACAAGTTAACAATTTACTTGAAAACCTACTATTTTATCATGTTTTATGTACATTTATATTAATTCATGACATTTGATAAATAAAAATATTTTGTAACCAATAATTTAAAGTACATTCTTGAAAATGAACTCTATAGTAAATTTTTTGAAAAGTACGACGTTATAACTCGTAAACATTTTTTAATACTATTTTTACTTGAAAAGAATTTTCAAGAGCTATATATTTTTATTCTTTAGTTTTTCATATTTAACCATCTAAACTTGAAACAAGATTAAGCATATTTAAGGGAAAGGACGTTTAAAAGTTATTTCCTTTTCAACGTAATATGTTTTGTTTTAAAAATTTTTATTAAATACTTTATCTAAAACCTAGTATTATGTATTTTTCACGTTTCCTTTTTCTAGTGTTGAGAGAAAACTGTAACAGGCTTAAATTTACTTTAAATAATTTAATATCATTAAAATTGCAGTATGAAACTCTTATTGATAAATTAAACACATTAAGTGCTTACAAAATGTCGGCTATCATATCTATAAGGAACTCTTGTGATTCAAATTGTATTTTCGAACAATATATGAGTTTTGTTATCTTTTCAAAATATAATATTCTGTTTGATTTAATGAATTCCTGAAATGATTGAAATTGAGAAACGAAAGTAAGTGAGAGTGGTGATTAGAATAATATTGGATATTTGAATAGACTAAATCACTGAGAACGATATAGGAAAAATTATTATCTTACATATACTCTATTAAATGCTAATGAAATTAGACTTTTAAATTAGTAATAAATCATTCAAAAGAAATAGTTCAAAATTCACTTCACACGCATTTATAATCCTGAATTAAAGTTTAACTCACTAAGATGCATTTAGAGATAATATTTTAAGGTATCATTCGATTTTAATAACGAACAATTAATGTAAATTGAACCACAATAAATTTTAAATGTGAAATAAGCCATTTAAGAGTCTCTCTCATAATACTTTCAGATTAAACAAAGTTTTTCTACATAGAAAATTTTAAATGCTGTCTGATGCCATGAAAATTACAATTTAGTATTCACGTTGATTATATCAAGCATGAATGAATAAATGCTTTAAATTTTGCAAATTAATGCTCCTTCCAGCTCTCATTATCATAGGCTAATAATCATCACTTAACTTCAGAAACATCTATTGACTGTTTTATATTTTGTCCTAAGAAATACTTTTGTAATCGTTAATTTCACATACATTTCAACTGTTTTAGCGTTAGGGTTGTTAACATTTTTTAAATTACAAGTTTACAATGTAAATGAAGTTTTAATATATTGGACAGAAAGGAAGTATTAGATAAATTAATTCATATTACTTTCTACACGTTTATACTAATTTAATTACTTAAATATATACAAGCATATTAAAAGTAATATACATTAATCTAAGTTAAGAAAAATAGTGTTAAAATTGGGATGGCATGAGAAGTACGAGTACTAAATTTTATTCATAAGATCTAGTTTTATTTAATCATTGAAATCACATGCTTCTATATTTTACTCATATATGATTATTGAACAATCGTTTCAAGGTTATTTATTTTATAACATTAACTATGAACATTTATTTTTCTTATAAATTCTCTTAATTCAAACATATAAAAAATTTACATTCCATATATTTGGCTACATGGGAAAATATGAACCAAAACACTCAAGAATAAAGTCTTACCATTTCTAGTCCTGATAATTCAAAAGCATGTGTTTTCAGTAATATCATGCAAAAACCTTTCAGCTTATTTCTATTATAGCAACTTCCACCAAATCCATAATTCCTATGTTTTATAATCAAAGGATAAATTTGATTTTAATATATTTTTAATGTATTACGTATGTTTTGTCTTCATTTATTTTTATAACTTTTTTTAATTAAAATTTTTTTTATTTAAAATATTTTTTAATAACGAATACCACGTTTTCTCTTAGTTCGTATATAAGAACTACCCATCGTAATATTTTTTTTATATCTTACTCATAGGTAATCTCCCTTTCAGACAATATTCATTTGAGTACAGAATATGAAATTTCCCTAATTTTTATTTGTTGATAAATTGCACGGTCCTCATAGACGAAATTTTTCTATGGAAACGAAAAAATATTATTATTATTTGTATTATATAGTTTCAGAAAGTAATAAAATGAAGTTTTTACTCAAACTTTTGCTTGAAATAATTTGAATAATAAAAAAATAAAAATAAAAAAAAAAACAATAATAAAAAATAATATTACATAAATCATCAACCACATATTTCAGAACATAATATTTTTAAGGCCTACACAAGCAAATAAATATATAATATTCATAAAACGAATGGCATTTATTAATCATATAGGTTTCTTCTCATAAGTTACCTTACATTTTTTTATTTCGTTTACTTCATTTATTTATTTAATATTCATTCTTTTATTCTTCTTCCTTGATTATAGGTACTTTATTTATGGTTCGCTTATTATTTTCACTTAATTTATATGAGTATCAGTGCATTTTAATTATTACTGCAAACAGAACTTTTACAGAATTCAAATTTATCACATATCAATATAAAACATTATATGCAATATCAATTGTTCATAGTGCTTCATACCGATTATTGGCTGGGGAACCGGGAATGAATCAGATGATCAAAACAATATAATTAAAATAATAGCCATAGTGTGAATGTATCAAAAACATAATCTAAAGCAAAATTTAAAAAAATTAAAAGGCTTAAAACAATAACCAAAATATTTCATAACACACAGGGAATACAAATTTTAAGTACTTATACTTTTCAAACCTATTAGAGTTTTATTCGAAACTGAAATTAAATATTAAAATCTTTATAAATGTTTTCAATGTTGCTTAAGTAACGTATTTTCTAAAAAAATATATAACGAATTTAGGAAAGCTCTTTTACAATTGCTTCATTAAATGCTGCATGGCTGTTACGATACATTGAGTAAGCAAAATAAAAGGACATGAGTAATATTCACTATAATGTTCTGAAGAAAATAAATAGCAATGATTTAAAAAAGAAATGATATAGTTTTGCTATATTTTTAATTTTTTTACGAAATTAAGTAAAGTAAAGCTATAAAAGTTTTATCAAAAGGCCTAATTCAATTTAAATTTCTTATACCAGTAGGAGAGATTCTGATAATTTTGTCTTTAAATTATTAAGTGAATTATTTTATATTCTTTTCTACACAATGGTAGATGATGATCTTCACCCAAAAGGTTAGTCAATTTTATTTTAGATTTACCTGTGCATCATTCTTGGTACAAAGATAATTCCTTTCTGCTCTTACATTTGGTTCCTGAATATGTGAATGCATAACAGGGTTTTTTTTTTAAAAAAAAGTTGAATTCAAAACTAAATATTGATAAGTTTTTGGGTTTGTAGAAAACAAGGTTAGAAATTGAGAGTTTATTTCAAATACAGAAAAATCAGCAATTTTGAGAACTCTTATAATAGAAGGTTTTTTTAGATTAAATTTTTATAAACTATTTGTTATTTCTATACAAATTAAGTTATTTTGTTCGTGGGCAATAGGATAGTTTAAATATAAGTTTAAAAAAATTGCACCTTATTTGTCTGTGTTTTTATGTGGTATCCGTCAAATTGAATCAGTACTTTTATTTATGGATAGACGTGGTATTTGCAGATAAACGAGAGAAGGTGGAGATGAGGAAGAAGAAAGTGAGAGCTAAATGCTTCTCAGTTTTATTCAAGAATGGGGGCAATTTGGTACCTATTACAAGACACTGTTTCGTGGTGCCATCTATCGAGTAACTGAGGAACTGATTTTACAATATCATTGTAAAAATAGTTAATTAATTGATAATTAGCTGAAAAATCCTACACATACACAAAATTTATTTATCATTCTGAATAAAACTATTCGCTGTATTATTTAAGTAGAGCCATCTCACTGTCATTACAATTTTGTTGAAATTTTGTTCGGAAATTCAATAAATTATTAATTATTATTACCAATCCCTGGAGTTTAAATATGTTTTAGTCTACCAGAATATTTTAACGATTCAAATAAGAGCAACTAATAATTTGATTTCTAATTTTTTTCAGTTTTGGATATGGAAATAAAAAATACAATCGGCTTAGTTGTAAGCAAATAATTGATGAATAGTACACTAATATCCTCTAATATCTAATTAAGTCTTAGCTTATAAGTTTAATTTTAAGGAATAAAAATCGCTTCTTAAGACTAACAAATATACCAAAGCTCAATATAAGTTTTATACTATCCTATTTACTCATACATTTTGATTTAAAAGATCCGTTGAGTGCTAGCTGAGGAAACGTCTATTTAATAGTAATTAGTAGTCAGAGCTACTTATTACTATAAAACAAAAATAGTATTCAGAAGTTGTTGATTTGAGTGTAAATACTTAACAGTTTGAGTAAAAACTCACGAAGTCTAAAATATTCTCTAATTCTCCAATCCATTCTAAAATAAGCTTCTGCTTATTCCATAGTAAGCAGAAGTTAATTTTAAAATTTTCACCGGTATCTATGGACAGTACTTATTCTTTAGTTTTGGTTGCATGCTATTTTGAAACTCCATACTGTAACATATTGGTCCAAAAATGTTGAAAGAACTTTGAAATCTTTAAATATTAGAGCACTAATTATATCTTTAGAAAGTGCTATTAGTTTGGTATACTTAATTAACAACATTCTTTGATAATACTAAAGCTGAGTTCTATGCCATTGTATATATCGCAATCTGCATTTTTTTTAATAATTAATGTGAAATTTGGAGTACTCTCCTGTAATTATTGAAACTATTATTTCTATTTTCTCCTCTAGAAATACGTATTTTAATCAAAATAAAATATTTATCATTTGTGTCTCTGAAAGTTACATTTTACTATCAAAGACTTTAAAATAATTTATGTTTACATTAAGAAAGAGACATATAGTAGTTATAAAGTAAGAAAGTGTTTTCTGAAGCTTTAGTCGCACTTTGGTTATTTATTAAAGGTAAGTTGGAACGAAGGTGTTAAGTAATATATTTAACAACTTATTAAATACCTTAAATTATTTATGTAAAAATGTCCAGTTGTTGTAAATTTCTATTCGAAAACTAAGTATTATTAAGAACTTGTAAGATAATGAAATTATTCCATCATTTAAACATTAAATTTATATTTTTACCGTTAATATTTATAGCTCCTGTTCTTAAATTTCAATTTAAAATATCTATTTCTAATTATAATTTTCAAAGAAAGCTTAGTATTATTTAAAAATTTAAAATAAAAGGAAATTATATATTTAATTATTCAAATACTATTTTCAGTGTTAGAGGAACTAATACAAAATTACGTTATTTGCAAATGTAATTTCACATTTGAAGTAGCTATTTCATCAATGAGATCAATTCTTAAAATCATCTCATAAATGTCTCGATAAATCCTGAAGTATGCATATTGTTCATAATTTACGAAATCAGTGGAAAATATAAAACAAAATTTTGCATTATTATTATTATTATTATTATTATTATTATTACATATTTTTTAAGAAAACATACTCTTATTTTTCTGTTTTCGTGTTGAAAGCATTGATTGAAGAAAATATCGCTCATTCAGTTATTTTTTTTTCTATACAACTACTATAAAAATTTTGATAGTTTGTTTTAAAACTTTGTACCGATTATCTGAATTCCGATAAAAGAGTGAAAAATAATACAATTGTTAATCTCAGCAATAATCTTCCTGCCCAATTCTATATAATTTTAATCACTTCCGACTTAAAAGAACAAAAAATTTTTTTTAATAACATTCTTTCTTTTTGTAAATGTGGTCATAGTCGCAGAGAGTGCTTTTTGTCGAGTCGGAGGTTCGAGCTTTGATGCCACAAAAGACCAATCGTGTAGTGTCACTACCAAATTCATTAAATAGTCACTTTATTTTATACCAATTAATTTCTTTCGTTCAAAGAAAATTACTAAAGCATCTAATTTCAATAACATCTAATTTTTGGTGTCACTCTTTCTCCGAACCATAAAGGAGGCTAATAGAATTTTCATAGTTTATGGTAAGCCATGAACTAATAATATTGAATTTAAGATTAGCAGCAGGCTATTTATTTTAAATATTCCATAATTAGAAAAAAATCGCTTATTTCTTGATGTTTGTTAAATTTTAAAAACTTACTTAACTTAAGGCTTAGGTTTTACTTTTTAAAAGAAAGCGTGTTTTAAAGATAAGTTTAAAACATAGGAAATGTTATAAAAATAATTATTTATCAAAAATTAAGCAAATGTGGGAAATGTGTCAAATGAATGTTCGAAATGACAAGGAACGGAATGATGTAATTAAAGCAAACGTTTTGAATTCATGTAAACCTCAAAGCCAAACATCTGACGACCTTCGCTCTTGCATATTTATTACCTTAAAGATTCAACTAGATGCGAAAACCAATTAAAGAAATGATATTCAGATGAATTTTACAGTAAGAACAAGAAATAAGAAATACTTGGAAATATATTAAACATTAATAAAACATTACTTTTTTGGAAAATACAAAAATTTTGAACAAAATATTAAAAGTTGTAACAGATTTCAAAATTTAGCCAGAAATTATTAGGTAAGATGTTAGATTATATAGATTTAGATGACTTAATTAAGGTTATTTTGGCGCATTATAAAGAATTAAAAATTAATAGTTATATATTTTATGAAAAACTTAAATTTCTTATTAATCTTGTTTTAAGAAAACCTATATCAGTTATTATGGTAAAAAGACTATAAACAAAGTAAAGGTATGCTTCAATGGAATCCATCTACTAATAATCTAGCTGACATTTAGCAACATTTTTTGAATATAAATTTCTAAATATAACAGGGAGACTAAAAAAAGTGTCAAAAAAGATAGCTATAGAAAAATGAATAAAAATATAAATTGTATTTTGTTCATAGTCTTTTGTGATTTCATATTCAAGATTTTGCCCAGTGAAAGATAGTTTGTAACAAGGGAACAACAAAATGAAATATTAATCTCTCTCAGTTGAAAATTTTTGTAGAGAAATGGGGAAAAGCAAACTGTAGTTCAATCGAAATATTTCCCATTCTTAGAATTCAAAATTTAGCTATTCTTGCAACAGTTCTACGTGGGTGGAAAGAAAACAGCCATGTTGGCAAGCTGTAAGGTTTTCAAAGGCGAAAATATGACTGATAAATTTGAATACCTGGAACTTAACAAAATCAATGGCAATACTCAAATTCAAAATTATTTGGAAATTAATGCAAATGTGTGTACTGAAGACACACACGATCACATAAAATCTTATATTTCAATTGACGTTGAGGATGTGAGTTTTATGAAATAAGAGCTTAGATTGATAAAGGTGAGGAAAATGAGAAAGCACCAAACAAAAAGTGTGATGTAAAAAAAATATACAAATGTTTCAAAATGTACCTCCAAATAAAAAAAAATCAGAACTGTTGGTGACAGTGAAAATTATAAGATCATCTGTGACTTTAATATCTATGAGAGAAATATAGCTTTCATTGAGCAGATTTTTACGTACAAAATTTGTAATTAAGAATTTTCATTTTTAATAATTTCAAATTCAACTAAATAAACTTTATTATGTTACTTAATTATATATTATTAAAATCTGATGTACACTTAATTTCTAATTAAATTACATATTATATTATGTACCCTCTGAAGAAGAGACACTTGTATTTAAGGGTCAAATTTCTTGTTCCAATGAATGTTTCTTATTTGGAGATATTACTGTTTATTTATATGCTAATTAAAGTTATTATTAAAAAAGACAACATAAAGTTTTCCAGTTTTGAATGTTATTCCTTCCTTTTCCTCAAACCCAATGTTTAATTTTCTTTTTAAGACCCATAGCTTTTTTTTTTCTGGAAGTGTTTTCTGATTGCTATGAAGGGTATTTTGATTCTTCATTACAGTAAATAATGCGTATTAGAGTTGTCTCTATACAATAGAACTAGAAATCATACTCACACAATACTTTATATAAAATGTAATAATCTTAGAAAATCATTATTAAACCACACAACAATATGAACATTTAAACGCAATGTACGATACTCAGCAAATATTATTTAAGGAGTATCTGTTACAGAGAAATGCATTCAATAATTCCTTAGTATTTTGCATTGATATTGAAAGTATTTCTTAAGGAATTACTGATCTTACTAAGCCACATAAACAACATTGATACCGTTAATGTGTTGGGACAATCGTCATTATTTTTTCTGTTTAACATGTATTAAAAGCTCTAGCTCATTGAAATTTGCACCAGAGTTTTAATTCGATCGGCATTGTCACTTCTCTTTGCTGATATGGAGCAATAGTGAAAATATCGTACAATAAGAGTTAAATTTATTTTATTTAATTCCCTACCATTGCTTCTAATAGCAATTCTATAGTAATTAGCAATTTGTTATTAGTTTGTCCACTTGTTTTCTGCCTTCTCGAGACCTTTGTTCTATTCAGTGTTTTAAATCTCGTTCGAGCTGGTTTCTATAGATTTTCATTACATTTTGGTTTGGATATAAAGTCTTTTCTATAAATGTTTATTTACTTTACTTACTTTATACTTAATCAAATACTTTAGTAATTATCACCATAATAGTCAGTGTATCGCAACCTTTTGAGAATTTCAGTTCTTTTAAAAATACAAAATATCCCAATTGGTTCCAAGTGTGTGTATTCGATGAAGGCCATTTATCAAAAATATAATGAATCTGAACTTTTGATGGTGATAAAATGCAATTTCTGTGATACTGAAACTGAGTTTGAATGTCAAAACTTTTCCCACTGTCTAAAGACAATGAACTTACAACCACTTATACATAAAATGTCGATTCCTTAATGCTCCACAAGATACAATGTTCATTTTCTATACTTCTCTGTTGCACAACAGAACAGTGGGAAAATATCAATTAAGAATTTAAAATACATCCGTAAGATTCCAAGTTAATGTTAAGGCTGAATATTTTCTAGTTTAGATTAACTGTATTCTTCTAGTTTCATTGAACTAACAATCATTTCTCCTTGATAGTTTGAAGATATTCAATTACAGATGTTTTGATTTCTTTGAAACCTCCTTTTCCAAGGATTATACTATCAGCTTTGCATGCTTGCAGTATTCTCAGTAAAAACAAACTTAAGTTTAATTTTTTAAAGGAACAAACGTCGGGTATACTGTAGTCAATTATTTATAATGGAACAATTTGAAATAATTATTAGACAACTGGGATGTGGTCCAGTAGCCTAATGGCCATGATCATGAACTCAAGAATGGATCAGTTTCTGTCGAATCGCGGGATCGAGTCCCGATACCTCTAAAGACATGTTGCGTATTCATTGTTAGTGAACGTTGATTGGTCGAGGTCCCGTGTCCTGCCAATGGCTGTGCGAGAAAATTAGAAGAGGAATATACCAGCTCAGGTGCCATCCTCATCATTCGAGCTAGGCTCAAAATCGCGATGTCTGTTTCCAAAGACTTGTAATTGCTTCATCGAGCGAAGCTATTAAGCAATGGCATTGCTGCTTGTTAGACATAAAATTAAATTTTGATTTTAAAAAACAATTGTAAAGAAATAATACCTAAAAGACTAAATAAGTTCACTGGTAATCTAAAATGTCACTCGCTACATATGCTTGTTTTTCAGTAAGTCCATGTTATTAAAAACGTAAAATCTTAAAATCTATTTGTTTCGGAAATTTGATGAGCGGAATTTTATTTTACAACCAGAAAAAAAAAATTGAATTTTTCATCGAAAAACCATTTTTCAACCTTGTCAAGATAACTAAACCATGCTAAGTTTATTTTAATTACCTCTCTAAGAGTATAATAACGCATAATAAATAAAATACAAAGTAATTATTAATTAGATAATGTCCCTCCTATTCAGAAAATTATGCAGAAAGCAACACATTTCTGTTCAATTTTGAATACAAAAAATTATTCAATAGCCTTAAGAAAATAATTCAAAATTGCAGAAGGAGAAAAATAGACCCTTAGATAATAATCATTAAAAATTGACTCTATTTAATTTTCCCTTCTTACTACAATAAACTGTTAATCACATGCAAAAACATGTTTCCTTGTGAAAGAAAAGTTTGACTTTCACAGAAATTATTATTTACAAGCAAGAAACTTTCTAAAATTATTTATTGATTTTTATTTATTTTCCGTTGTAAGAATATAACAATTTCTTTGCTTCACTCTGTACGATTAACTCGAGACTTTAACAACATTCTAACAACAAATGCATTTGGCTTACAACTTTTTTAAACACAACCATGAGAGATGTGAATATTTCTATTTTTCTCTTCATATCAGCTTTTTTTTTCTTATTTTTTGACCGCTCTGCTGTTATCTACAGATTTTTAACTAACTATCGTTATTAGTAACGCAACTCGTTTATTTCATGATAGCACGCAGTTTTTCTGCATTATGTATATATATATATATATATATGATTTTTTTCTGCTCGATTTTTTTCATTTCTAGTAGTTTTATGATATATGATACAGTTAATTAAAAAAAATTCTTACTTTTTGCATAACTGTGTTCTTTACAATAATCGCATTATTCTTATTTAAGTAAATTTACTTCTTTTTGCATATATAAAAGACTTCATCATTAGACGGCATACTTTCTGTTGATTCAACATTTTACAATTTATGTATTATAATTTTTGTTTTAGAAAAATCTATTGGAATTTCTTTTTTAGTTGATTTCCTTCTGTGAAGAATTTTGAATCATAAATTTTCGTAATCTGAATTTTATGTTTAGTTAATTATTTAAGAATTTTAATGTAAAAAGTATAAAAAAATGTTTGTATTTGTCTTTTCGAAGTCTGTATTATTCGGTGAATAAAAACACAAATTCAAAAACATATAATTCATTCTTCATATACTTATGCTTTATAAAAGTTAAATTAAAAAAAAGTGTAGCAAATAATAATAATATTGTAGAATTTAATTCATTTCATTGTTTCTGATGTAAATTACTTTTCAATTTTGTTAACACTAAAATTTCCATTTCAGTTCAACTCTGAAAATATTTCTTAACACCATTTACTGAAAATTGAAAGACAGTGAACTCAATGAAACTACAGCAGATTAAATGCAATCATGCTTAAATTCCTAAAGTAGCATGCATGTAATTTAAAAGAGAGAAGCACCAGAGGAGTTGTCTTTGTCATTTGATAGTGAGTCAAAATTAGAAGTCCATTCCTGTCACTCTTTAATTACCGATACAAAGATATTAGACCAATATGCAAATAACCTTCTTTATTAGTACGAGATATATTCTAATGCAATGAATATATTAACAAATAAGAATTGTAAAAGTTGTGAAAACATAAATATGAAGTAAGGTATATTTTGAACGATTCTTTTATCACAATCATTTTCTTACGTATAAATTACCTTTACGTACAATTACCTTTTTACGTATAATACCTTATTTTCTTAAGTATATATACCTTTTTTAATATCACAATCATTTTCTTAAGTGTAAATACTTTTTCAAATTTGAATAGTTTACTTGAGGATAGAAAATAATTTTATAATCTTTGGCCTTTGTTATGCATAAGGGGTGATCGAAAGCTTTATTAACAAAATTAGAAACTGTTGGAAGTAAGCGCAGTGAGAACCGTGGCACAATTATGAAAAGATGGTTTATTTACAGAAAGACACTAATAAAATAAAGTTTGGCAGCGTGAGTTTCACGCACAGAGATTCAAAAGCAGGAATCATAGTTATAGTGACGTATTAGTTCCTAGGAGAGAACTTTGCTATCCATAGCGCCCATGCAAAGCCGAAGCTTACATGACGTGACACATTGTATTTTATGTTGGGGGAAGGGAAAGAAAATATGCATTGATATCCAACAATTCCCCCTCTCAATGCTTATTTCAAATACAAACACAATTATACATTTTTCTAATGAATACTATGCCTTAAAAATATAATGCAAGCACTTATAAATATATACAGATATGAGATTAATTACAAGTACACGTTAATTCAATTAATTTCCTACATATCTTATGCTTATTGCAATTTAAACATTTTGTTAACATATCAGCAGACATTTCAATTTCATTTTAATTTTTCTACAGATCCATCTTCTTTCAACTTATTTTTAGAAACCATTTTGATCCTATAACCTTTTTATGTTTGGGTCAAGGAACTAATGTCCATGCGGTTTCTTTAATTAATGCATCATGTTCTTCTTTCATGGCATTTTTCCAATCTGTTTTGTTTGGTCCAGACAGAGCCTCTTGAACGCTCGGGCTTGTTTCAAAACATTCCATAGTTATGGAAACTTGTCCATATTCCTTTCTTGGACGAGCTCTTTTGATTGTTCTTAAAATCTTAGGTCTTCCTGTTACGCGGTGACTAACGGTTCTGCACAGAGGAATGACATCACAATTATCCGAAACTTCGGTTTCTGCTTGGGAATCCGATGACGTTGTTTCTCTTTTCGTTAAATCGTCAAGGTCAGATAATGTATTCTCGCTGAGAGTAGACATTTGTTTTTCTTCAGGCAGAGTAATGAATACTATTTCTGATGCTAGCAAATGGTTTTCAAATTCGTCAATTAATCTCGCATCTCGGCTTGCTATTATTTTTATGGTTTTCTTATCAAACAGCCGATATGGTTTCGATTCTGTTGACTATCAGAATAAAGATGTGTTCGTTCGATCTCGGCTCAAATTTGTTTTTCAATCGTTTATTCAACACATATGCTTTTTGTCCAAACACTTTGAAGTATGACACACTTGGCTTGATGCCAAAAAATAGTTCGTATGGAGTTGAATTCTACATGCATTTTCTAGGCGAGCGATTACGAATGCAAATGGAGCAATTTACCGCTTATGCCAAGAAGTTAGAATTTAATCCAGATTGGATTAAGAGACTTCTGACCATTTCAACTAAAGTACGATTTGCTCTTTCTTCAGTTCCGTTTGGTTGAGGTGTCAACAAAATCAATCAATGAGGGTCAAAAATCTGTTTGGTTGGCAGATTTTTCTCTTCCGATGCCTTGTTCTTTCAGGAAAGTTTCAACTTCTGATCCGCAATATTCTAATCCATTATCGGTACGAAGTGTTTTAATTTTCTATCTAGTTTGATTTTCCACTAAAGCTTCATAGTTTATAAAGGTTATTTTTTATTTCATCTTTAGTTTTCTAGAAATTTATTACAACATATCTTGATTTATCATCAATGAAAGTAACAAAATAATAAGAACCTGCTAGAGACGGTACTCTCGTATGTACACAGACGTCAGCATGTACAAGTTCTAAAAGATTTTTCATTTGAATTCATATTCTTTTGAAAAAGAGGCAACAGTCTGTTTTTATTGGATGCAGATTTTACAATACTTTAAGAAATTTCTTATTTTAAAATTTAATCCTCTCACAATACTTTCAGTATTATAATTTCTTTAGATCAATTTCATTTAAATGTTCAAATTTTTGATGCTATCTCTGACATTCCGTGACGATAATTGACGTGTTAACTTTCGATGTCATGTATGATAAATCTTCTTTGCAGATCACTGTCATCAGAACAGTTTTGTTAGCTTCAATTACTTTTGCTTCTTTTTCGAAGGAAATAAAGGATCAATTGTTCATTATGGCTTTTGATGTTGATATTAAGTTGCTTTTTAATTCCGGCATACATAACACATTCTTCAGAAGGATTGTTCTGGAGTGCTTAGCATTTTGAACAGTATTACTAATCGAACCTTTGCCGGTTACTTTATATGTTTCATCGACAGGTAATTTTAGAAAACAGTTTGTTTCTTTATTTATTTCGTTGAATAGCCTTTCGCCATTGCATATATGAGAGTTAGTTCCATTTTCTAAACACCAGGTTTATGAATTTCTTTCGTTCTGGCTTTTATTATAGCATATAGCCGACGATGCATATTCATCAGATTTCCCTAACACGGACTAGTTGTGAATTGGAGATGCGTGTTTTCTGTCAAATATTTTCTTGCGACATTCGGATGCTTTATGTCTATATTTTGAGCAGTAATTACACTTTAGATCACTAAAAGACTTTGGATTCGCTGCTTTGTTTTGGTTTGCATTCCATTTCTCAGAGTTCATTTTTGAATACTGCTTATCCTTTCTTATTGAAGAGTACAGAGCACACTGTGAAGCAGAATTTATCTTTCCTTTCCTTGCTTAAAATTCTTCCTTTTACTTTGAGAATTTTAGGATTGGTCAGTTACATCGGAAAGTTTCGAAATAATCAGGAATGCTGTATAGAAGCAAAATTGGTAAGAGATCATCGGCAATATCCAGCTGCATTTCTTTCAGCTTATCTACTGTGTCGAAAAATTCTTTAAGATGATCCGACATTATTTCTGTGTCGGTCATTTTCGAGAACAATAGTTGTTTCAAAAGCGAAGCCTTTTTGGCTGGTACTTTAGATTTGAATACAGATTTTAGTTTGTTCCCAACCTCGTTGGAAGTTGTGAAATGTCTAACATGACAAAGTTCACTTGAGCTGACAGACAATATAATGTGTGCATGAGCTTTCTGATCGGTTTCAGTCCATCTCCGTAGCTTTTCAATATCGTCTGGTGTGACACCTTAGTTAGGCGTAGCTTTTTTGCCGATGGCTTAATCCCAGTAGTCGTTTTTTATCAAAAATGCTTCGATTTGTAGCTTTCACGTATCGTAATTTTCGTTTTTCAGCATCTCCATACCATTGAGTTGCGCCATGATTTTAGATTTTTTTTCGATCAGGGATACATAGCTCTTTCCTTTCAAGTGTCGTTACAGATAGATTGTTTCATAATGTGCACTGCTAATGGTTCATATTTTCAGTTCCTGTACCCATAGCCATTGTTGGTAGTAAACGCAGTGAGAACCATGACACAATTACGAAAAGATAGTTTATTTACAGAAAGACATTTATAAAAGAAAGTTCGGCAGTGTGAGTTTCACGCTTAAAGATTCAACAGCAGGAATCATAGTCTTAGTAACGTATTATTTCTTAGAAGAGAACTTCGCCATCCATAGCGCGCATGCGCAGCCGGAGCTTACAGGGTGCGACACATTCTACTTTTTGTTGGGGGAAGGGAAAGCAAATATGCATTGATATCCAACAGAAGCTTTTCAAGGCATTGTGTATCTTTTTTCTGACAATTTGTGAATATAATCACAATATGAAATGCAGTAAAGAACTCTACATAAATTAATAATCACACACTTTTGAATATCCCTCATGAATATAAACACTCAAAAATATACCATAAAATATTTACATGGCTTTTCTTTGTCACTGACTTTTACATACATGAAATGTGAGGTAAAATATGAAATTATGGTTAAATATATTTACTGGTAAGATTTCATTGCATTGAATGATAAACAAACTTAATAGTAATTATTTAAAATGAAAAAAAATAATAATATGGAATATAAAATAATATTGTTATAAATATTATTAGGTCCCATTAAAATAAAATCCCATGAAACTTCACATAGTTTGAAAATTGAAGTTGGAAGCATAATTGTATTTTCTTCTAGAGGAGATCCTAAATTAAAAAAAAAATTAAACTATCAAAATAAGCTTCAATTAAATTAATATGTATTTCAATCTTTCCGTGACAGTTCACTTACTTATATTCCCCATACTATACTGCTTATAAATAAAATGATTTCTTTTTCTGATACATTTTCTTTGTATCAGAAAATGGCTTTCGAAGATTGAAAGAAAATGTATCAGAAAATGGCTGATTGATCTCCAAAGAAAATGTATCAGAAAATGGCTTTCGAAGATTTTTTTTTGGCAGGTGGAATTTACTTACTTTTATTGAAACTGAATAAATTTGTTACTAAATGGAAACTGACAGAACGTATGATAGTAAAATGATTATTTTATTATAGGTATAGGGAAAGAAATCATATCCAATATCTATTTATTTTCTTTCTGCATATATTTTGAATGATATATAGAAACGATCAAATTTTTCATCTGTTAAAATACTTTATGCCAAATGTTTCATTTAACATACGTCTTAAGCTACTATCGTGAAACGACGTATTATTCCTATGATTTGATCTTTAAAAAAATGAAAAAAATATTTTTTCTGTCTCTGTTTAAGTTTGGTTAAAAGAAATTTTAATTTGTTTATCACTGAGATTTATAACATTTTAACAATTGTTACGTAACTATGTTCATGTACGGAGTTACGAAATTGTTTTCCCGAAAATGTTATGTTCTTTGCAAGCATCAGAAAATAAATGAATCGAATCATAAAATAATTAATTTAAATATTAATTGGAAAATCTTTCTTTTTTTATTCTTCTCTTTTTAAAGTATCTAAGGATATTTTCTATGGATATAGTGATTTTTATTTCAGCTTGCTCAGGTATTCAGTTATGATCCAACGTTAAATCCCTTATAAACCATCAGTTACATAAAAAATAAGTTATTTCTTTGTAACATCTCTAATGAGTATCTTTATTTTCTTAATTTAGATTAGAAATTAGTCGAAATAATAGTATGTACACATATCCTCTGTTCTTCTTTCCAATACTAAAATTTATTTTGTTTCCATTTGTAGAGTGGTAAATCTTATTTAAATAAAATTTTAACATTATCTCGATTAAACAGAGAGAAAGAGAAATTTTAACAAAATAGTACATTGATATAATATGTATCAATCTACCCTTTTGAGAAGATTTTTTTTTAAAAAAATTTAATTTATGAAAGAATATATAAAATATGAAGAAAACCTATGCAGGGAAAAAGTAAGCTAGTAATAAATATAAAGTAAAGAATAGAAAAAAACATAAAGTTGACAAGCTTTAATTGAGTATGATTAACTTTGAAACTCGCAACAACGTAAATAAAGCAAAATATTATTTTTGTCATAAAAAGTTTTATTTATTTTACTTTTATGCATATTCTGAGTTTTTGAATTATATATATATAAAGGGTGTTCAAATGAAAAGGAACGAACATCACTTTGGGTATACATGAAGGCTTAATTCCAAGTAAACATAATATGCCTGAGCACAATTATCCCATTGATTAAAGAGCTGAAAGATTCCTTGTTCCAAGAATTCCTGTGGCCGTGACGAGATCCTGTTTCACAGCGTCCATGATTTCGTCGTCCGAGTTGAAGCACTTCTCTTTCAGACGTTTTTAAGACGACCAAACACATGGAAATCGCAAGGTGATATGTCCGCACTGTAGTGCGGATATTCAAGTTGTTCCCACTTGAACTTGGCCATTTCCACATTTATGATCCGGAAGGCGTGTGCGTGCGTGTTATCATGGAGCAAAACCATACCCTCCGTAAGCAGCCTCCGTCTATTGTTCTTAATGTACTTGCGTAGACTTCGGAGTGTCTTGCAGTACACATCGGAGTTAATGCTTCTTGTGCTCGAGGAATTCAAAAGGTAGTCGTCGGACGTCGAAAAAGTTGGGGCGCAACACCTTGCCTGCTGACGCTAAGGCTTTGAACAATGACGGGGGGTGGGGTTTGACGACATATGCTTCCTCTGCAAGCTGTCTCGCTTTGTCTCTGGCTCGTAGTGTTGGCTCCTGCTCTCATCAGTTCTGAGGATTCACTACAGGAAAGATGGGTTTTCATGATACCGAAAGAGATATTGAAGTGCAAACGCAGTTCCTTTAGCTGGCCGGTGAGCTGATTCCGACAATCGTACTTTCTGCACATATTATATTAAGTTGATATTTCACCTTAAGCGAAAAGCCAAGTTAGTCCATGACCACAATATCCGCAGCAATTAATTAAACTATATAGAATGTATAGTTGGTCCATGAGTTTTCTTCTTGTCTTAGAGTTGCTTGAGAAAAGCAAATAAGAAACATTATAATTTTGTTCTTAAAAAAAGATGTTGCAATAGAATTTTTGCCAGAAAGTTGTAGTTAAATAAAATTGACACTAATCACGTCTTATGAAAAAATATAACAAGACTTCACATGCTTCTAAGAATTAGTGTTTTGGACTTTCCTCCCTTTATCATCCCAGCAATAATGTTATTATATGATTTCATGTCTTTTTGTCTGCTGAAGGTAAGTCTGATTCGATTGTCTAATAAACCTTTATCAAATGAATAGTAGTAAGAGTGGTAGATATTTGAAGAATATATTGAAAGTCATTAGCAGTCCTCGATTATTTTAACAGTCATGTTTGGCCTTTTAAATATCTCAGGTACTTTTTGATTCAATTAATAAGGTTATACAATTTAGGCAAAGGTGCATTTCTTGGAGAAAATGTTCGAATGAACTAGATGTGAAACAATCGTAAGATACTAAGCTGTTCTCAGATCACACATATACCGCAAAAGAGAAATATAAAAAGTAATGATTCTTGTATATTTACCAGAAAGTATTAACACGGTAAACATCTAAAGGGAATCTTGAATGTACGTTAATGTGAAAAAAAAATCATCGATAGATTATATTTGATGATGAAGAATGCGATTGATTTCTGAGCAAAACTCGTTACTCCCACAATATGCTTTAAATTGCTTAACAAAACATAATAAAAAAATTCTGGAGAGCTTTAGAATAATAATAACTTGATACAGTTAAGGAAAGTACAAAAATATATCCAACACACTTATTTCATTAATCCGCAGTCAATGTTCAAATTTCATTTTCTTAAAAGTTTCGAATTTAAACTCTATCCAAAGTACTGATTTCCGTATTTTTTCAACATTTTTATCTGAGAAAAGATAAATAAGTTCTTATATAAGAAGCTTACACTTTTCAAAAACATGAAGTATGAAAAGATGTATAAGGATGTAAATCCAGAGAAATGTTCAAATTTATTCCTTTTTTTTAACACTGAATTTCAAAGCAGATAAAACGGTTTTTTCTTCAATATATTTAAACATTAAATATCGTTAAAGTTCCTTGTTTCGACTTTGGATATCCCACTGAAAAGGTGGTAGAAACTTTAAGGAATAAATTTACTCCGTGCATAAAAAGCGCATGTACGCTAAAAAATTAATTAATCTTATATATACCTGAAACTATTTTCAATATTCTTTTCTTTCATAACTCTTTAGTATTAGGATATTTTCAAACTTTAAATATTGCTATTTTTTCTTCTTTTTTCTGGGGAGTATCATTAACTCAGTAATAACAGTTGACAAAATGAAAAAAAATATGTATAAATACTCAGATATATGCCACAAAAAATACTGTCAAGAAAAAAATATAAGTAATACTAAATCTCAATTTTTACTTAAATAAATATTGAATTAAACAGTTACATAAAATTTAACTATATATGCTAGGAAAAGAAAAAAAAAACTAAAACACCGATTTTGTAACACAGTTAAGATTAAGAGATATGATAGTAAATAAGCCCTGGTAGGTATCAGAATTTAAATACATTATGAACATTTACTTTCAACATTTTCACAGTGGTGGTATATTTTTTATACCTCATATTTAGCACATCCTAAAAGTCTCTAGAAAATACCTTTCTTTTCCACACTTTTAACTTCAAATGATAGCTTAAAACATTGTTATAGCAACAGTGTTAATTAAAGCAACAGTGTTATTTACTTAAATTAGAGGGTACAACCATGAAAAATTATCTTAAAAATTATTGCTTTGAATCTAAAGAAAGTTCCTAACAAGTGGTTGTTTTATCCCTTGCAGAAATGTTTCTGAAAAGAGCTGAAAAATTTAACTTCATCAGCTAAACAATCCACATGTTTGAAACTTTATGTAAATAATAATAATTACTTAAAACAAAACATATAAAATATTCGTTTCATATTTCAAACTATTTGGTATAAAATTTATACCACCGTACACACAGAGGTTTAGAAAGCAACAGATGGCGGCACTAAAAATTTCGAATCAGACTGATATATGACGGTTCACTTTATTACAATGAAAGATAGAAATTGTAATTATGTTATAAAGTCCCAATGAGGCAAAAATCAGAATTATTCCCCAAAGAAAGGAAATTTAAAAGAGGAAAATAATAGTTACATGCAAAATTTTGTAAATAACAGATATAGCCACTCAAGGGGCACTTTTTTATAATTATTATTAAATTACTCAGTTAAATTAGAGAATTAAAAGTATTTAAAAGTGAAATATATTGAGAAGTGGACAATAGTAAACTTCTCCAATTTTAAAATTAAAGGAAACGATTAATTATTAAATTGAATATGTTTAAGATAAATGTAATTAAAATTAAAGCAAAAGAAAAATTATTACTTTTGTGCCTAGAGCTACATAAATCCTTAGTTCTTTATGTGAGTATTTATAACACATCCAATTGAAATTAGTGCACAGGAACCCGATTTCATTATTTACATTTGAAATGCTTATTCTTTCATGTAGGTTTTTATATCTTTAAAAATAAAATTTCTAAAGGCCTCAGTATTATACGATATAGTTATAAGGTGATATGATTCTTTAATCCACATTGGATTAACTTTTAGTCTTTCTCATGCATAATGCTCTACATAATTGTATTGTACATAAGAAAGAAATTCTAATCTTTGGTCGAGTTGGTGAAAGGCAAAAAGAATAGTTTTAACACAAATGGAAGAAATGAAAGTCATTTTATTTTTTAGCTGTCAAAGTTTAATTATAACTAAAACAGCACATTACATTCACATGTATTTTAATGGTAAACCTATCTTAGTTATCATTTGCTGCTTTTCACGTCACTTCAGATAATATAAAGATCTTTCTTCTTCTCTTCCAAAATAGAGTAAAATTCAGTTGCTCCTTTACAGTTCTTTACAATGCATGATAAAAAATTCTAATTATATATCCAGCCACAAACTTGTTTCAACTGCTGTTATATGCTCTACCTTTACGCAATAAATACAAATCAAGTAGCATTAGCTATAAAATTATTGCATTTTTATTCTATATTGGATTACCTTATTACATGACATCATGCTACATAAAAATAAGTTATTTGTCTTAGATTAAAAAAAATATTTAATTGAAATATTTATATGGTATTGTATCTTTTATTTATCTTAATGAAAATGAAGAAATATTTCTTCAAATTCATTAAGATAAGAAGAAATATTTCTTCAAATATATTGAAGTTGTAAGATGTAATTTTACAAGTTGAAATTGGTTAATGACATCCTATTCTTTTTAATCCTGTTTAGTCCTATTTCTTTTTGGGTTTTGTACGAATGTAAATGCATATTTTTGCAGTGTAACAGTTTATCAAACTCTTCAATATTAAACATTTTTTTGATTTCATATGTATTCACTTAAAAAGTCACTTTATAAAGTTATATTTTACTTTGAAGAAATATAATTGAATTTTATTGTAACAATTGTGTTATGAAATCACAAAAATAAAAAAGTAATGTATAAGTTCCCTGAAAATATTACGGATACTCCTTTGACAGGCCAAAATTTTCATGGCTATAAATAAATTTGGAAAATTAAGAAACTTTCAGTAAGTAGTATTTTCTTATATATAATTTTTTTCTTTAATTTTACCATTTCAAGTATAATGTTTTGCAAAAAAAAAAAAAGATTTTCTGCTCGTAAGAGGGTTAATGAAATTTACATGATCACGTTCCTATATTTTCTAATATATCCATTTTTTCCTAATTTTAATTCTCCAACCGACCAATTAAAAAAAGGATCAAAATTTGCTATTTTAATGAACCTAACTTTATTTCTACTAAGAATGAGTCGAATGACAATACGCAAATATGCAAATCTCATATTTCCTTGACTCTAGTTTTTCTTAAACTGCATCTGTTTGATAAGTTGTAGACCAGACAATAAAAAAGCAGAGAAAAATATAGTAATAAAATGAAGAATAAGCATAATACTAAGTATAATATGCGCATGAAAAACTTTGGTATATAGATATTACAGCTATCACAGGGTGTAAAACTCACGACCATCGATTTCCGAAATTACTGTTATTATTTTATTAACCATCTATGATTTGAGAAATTCAACTCGTATTTTTCAAGAGCATTTTGAAACATAATATAATCAATACTGTTTTATATTTGTTTTATTCCATAACCACCCCGAAAACAGGACTTCTTGTAGATGAAAATAAGAAAGACCGTCGTGGAGAAACTTTGCAAATGATAGCCTCCTTTTCAATGGAAGCTATTTGACAAAGACCTCTTGGTACATTTTCATGTTTTCTTTTTTAAAGTTATTAAGTTATCTCTTTGTTAACATTTAAATTTGTCATAAAATCGTGAAGTGATGATATACCCTTAAAAACTGACCCTATTACTGGAAATTTCTTATATCAAAAAGAAAAATGAAGTATAAATTTCTTACTTTAGCATCTAATCAGCGCAGTCTTAAGAAAAATTAAGAATACGTCTTTCGATATTATATTATGTATTCTTTTAGCATTTAAATAACTATTTCAGATTCTAGAATGTCGAATAATTATATCAATTCAATTAACTTTATTATCTGAAAATTATAAACTCTCTTAAAATTGTAGTGAACGACATACATACTCAAAACACCAGAAAGGAAAATATTCAATTAATTATAATGTTTTTGAAAATGTAAACTAAAATGATTTTCTCTTTTAGCATATCCTGATAGTACAGTTTATGTACCAGTTCATATTACACAAAACCATTGCAAAAATAAACATTAAAAGTTTTCGAACTACTTCTGGGTTTTTTATGGTACATAGGACGGAATAAGAGAAGTAAATGGAGTCAGCATCAGTGACTAATGTACTGTTCCGAAACGAAATAAGTTTTCTGATGTCTACTGCTGGAAGTGACGTCATATTTCTGGTATAGAATTGTGTAGGAACACGGATCTGGACTAGGGAAAATTAAAAATAAATCGCCCCAGAAGATAGTGGAAGTGTAATTCGAGGGAAAACCCTTTACACACGAAATCTGCTTTCATTCAATACTTATGGCACTCCATATGAATAACAATTAAACGGAATTAAAATAAAGTAAATTAATTCTTAAGCAAAATATTAATGATGTTTAAAAACGTTTAATACTATCTATCCAACATTTCATGAAATAATTGCTTAATTTATACATATAAAAATCTACTCACTGTATTTTAAATTTAAAAAAAATAACAATACTATTACGTTCTCCAATACTATATTGCTTCATTAACAGATTCTAATACCAGTAAGTAAAGATTTTCTGTCTAAAACTATTATTGGCAACTTTAATTTAACAAAACATTGTAATATTACACCTTTTTGTACTTAAACGTTAGTCCATGCTTGCTATTATTACTTATTAATTATTAATAGCATGTGTGGAGCCTAAACAAAGGTTGTTTGCTTAGCAGTAGAATTATTTTGCACAAAAATTATATCATAAATTGTTGTCTTCAATATTGAACATTTTTGTTTCTTAGATCCTTTTTACAAACATAAGTTAGCAAATTGATCCCACATGTAATTATATATTTTGTAAACTTTGAGAAATTTATTTACTTAATAATTTTAGCCTATGATTTATTTTAAAAGTGCTGAGTTCGTTTATAGTACTTATTTTTAAATACCATGGATTTCTACTTACTTTTGTCAAATTTCACTAGAATCAAATAAAGTATTCAATTATCTTGAATATCTTTTATATTCAGTTTAAAGTTTTCCCATTAATTTATTGACTTTTCAGAAAATTTTACAAAATAAGCAGTAATAGGAAAAGTTATCAAATTTGTATTCAATAATCCTATATTCTCTTGTAGTGAAGAAATGAACATGTTACAGCAAAATACACTATCTCAATTGTCATTTTTCTATGGTACAATATTCAAAAAATGTTAATCATTTTAAATGAATATCATTTAACTCTATAACGTAATCAATTTGGATAAATTATAGAAAAATAAAGCCTTTGGTTGCAGACTGCTTTCGTAAAACACTAACTGTAAAGCAATTATGATGAACATTGACTTTTAAACATGTTTTATTATGTAATTTAAAAGTGTATTTTTACTGCAAATCAAATTGTAGATAAAATTACAGATTTGGTATTAGAAAATGTATATTTTACTTACTGTGATTGTGACTTCAAACATGTATTCAAATGTTCAATATTTTCCTTAGTTTATGAAATGTATTTCACTAAGATATATTTTGTGTAAATATAGAGATATTTACTCAAAATATAACTTAATAATTAAAATATACTTTGTATAAATTATAAATTTAAATAATGTAAATTTTTGAACTTAGAAATTGGTGTGAAGAATAATATTATATATAAATGTAGTGTAAGAAATTTAAAAAAAAAAATTCAATTTTAGAGTTAATATAAAAATTACAAGAAAGAAAAAAAATTAGCATCTACCTCACACTGAGTAATCAAATATGTATTTTAATGTAAAAGCATTAAAATATTTCTTTTTCTTTTATAAAGAAATAATTCTCAAGAACTAACCCATATTAAATCTACTTAGAATAATATTGTCATTATATTCATTCGAATTTAAATCATCAAAGAAATTCGAAAAAAATAACATCATTTCGGGGAGAAAGGTAAATGAATTTTCCGACACTAAGTAAATAAAAGTAAATTTAACTAAAAAATTCACATAAAATCAAACTTAGTATTTGTTTTTTAACATATTTAATTAAAAATATCATAAATTAAAAGGATAACTTGAATGTTCTCATTCAAAAAATAGAACTCGTTATTATCATCAAATATTCATTTAACTTTGATAGATAAAGCAAATTATCATGAAAAGAGGGAAATAGCAATGTTTCTTAGTTAGAAGAAAATATTTTCATTGAAGAATGAAAGAAAACGATGAAGTCTGAAAGAATAATTCAAGGTATCCTTCCATTTGTTTCTAACTTTCTTCACGGTAGGAATGACAATAGTAACGAACTCTCTCCCAGTTCCTGTTTTTTTTATACTTTTTTTCTTCATTGACTCTTTCTTTCATTGTTATTTTTCTTATCAATCACGCATCGCTAGACCTTTAAGTGTAATTCAGGGTAAAATAACTTTTACTGATTATGAATAAGAAATACAAAGTTTTTATTTTATTTTTGCAAAGTTCCGTTAGAGAAAAAATAACTCTGTAACTATAATAAATAGTAAATTTTGAAAATTTAATACACACACACATAATATATATATATATATATATATATATATATATATATGTATGTATGCATTGTTACAAAAATTGTCCGATGTGTGTCGGTGAACAGTCCGACAAGCAGAATTCTAGAAAAATAGTATTTTATTCTTTAAATAATAATAAAATAGGAAGCACAGACGACAACAAAATCGTACTTGCATAATTTTCCAGCACTAAATAAACAGTAATCCACAGTTTAAACAAAATCTCACAGTTTTCAAAGCAAGCAAGATAATCGCTTTCACTCCGAAAGACTAACTCACTGACGAAGCTGTTGAAAGCTGTACGGCTACATAGGCGGCGTAGCCGCCTTCCAACCCGTGTCTTGCTGGGAATTGTGAGACTGCTGGAGTTATTGAAGTTAGATGGGCTGGTTTCTTTTACATGATTGGTTGTAAAGGAGTGCGGAAGGAGTGGGTGGGGAACCAATGGGAAGGTTGCTTCTTCTTTTGCTAGATTTTGTATTGATGTTGTTGGATAATTTGGAGGGTGGTGAGAGTGCTATCTGCTACTGGCTGTCTAGGAGTATGGCTTAAGTTAAATAAGAGAGGGAGGTGGGAAGGGCATGCTCGGTATTAAGGTTTTGAAATTTTATGACAATCTAGATATGTTTAAGAGAAAATTAATAGTTTAAAGTTAATACACTTATGCAAATTATTACGGGGGGTCATAATAGTCCAGAAGAATAATTCTTGTCGTCTTTGTTTTATTATTTGGTTGATAGATTTCTAAGTTTTTCATATTTGGATTATTGTTATTTTGTAGGGATTACTCACTGACGATTAGCGGCTCTGTCTATTTATACCTTGAAGACTGGATGTGACGTCACATATATTCTCTAATGTTTCGGTCCAATTCTGGAAACTTCTCGACAAAACTAGATTTTACTTGGATTCATGATACCAATTTTTGTCGCCAAAGTCGCCAAATTTGTGGCCGCCGTTTTATCGCCAAGGCCAGAAGTCGAATTCCTGCTTTTCCCCTTGACGTCCAGATAGCCCGTGAAAGTCTCTTAGCAACTATATGATCAGTACTGCTGGGAATCAACATTTCATATTTGTAACACTATATATATATATATATATATATATATATGTGTGTGTGTGTGTGTGTGTTTCTTTGGCTTTTACGAGATCCTTCCGATTTGCGGCTGATCCTGGAAACCAATAAATAGGTCTGCACATCATGAAAGATCAAACTTCATGCTTGAAATTTGGTACCAAGCAGTCAGAATAGAAAAAATCTGTGGGGAGTTGCTAAACATATGTTGTTTTTATACAGGGCAATTGAAAGAAAGATGATTTTTAAGACAAAAACTTTTTTCCTAGTAATCAAGGCTATAGATTTGGTGTGTTCTCTTTACCACTGTCTGCTCAATTTCAATATTTAATCAGTAATAAAAGTTTTGTGCTTTGAAATATGAAAATGAAATTTTATTTGTAAAGCTGGTGAAGGTCATTTCTACTTCAAATTGAATATTCTTGACCATTGTTTGTATCTGTCGTGATCAAGCTCATTTGCGAAATCAAAATTTACAAAAATTATGTAATAATGTTGTATGGTTCCTATTCGAAAGCTGTCCTTATCATTCACAGTTTCCACATTGTTTAGACGTAATAAATTGTTATTTTTACACCTGTATATGATTTTAGATTTATTTACGCTTGCCACATCCACAGTTTCGACTACTTTATACTCTAAAATCTGTAAAGGTTAAGCGCTAATAAACATCCCTTTATTCAAATTCCTTAGATCTGACATTTTGGTGCACATACAGATGAAGGAGAAAATAATACGAACACCTGTGAAAAGGTATTACGCATTTCACACTTGCAGTACACCGCCCCCCACCTGCAAGAGAAGTCTGCCACATAGTGAACTTGAAGAGGAAGGTATCAGTCTCTCAAGAGCAGTCACCTGCGTTGCATGCGTCTATCAAACTGTCTATGATAAGTTGAAATGTCAGACCTGTCAGAGTTCCAAAAATGAATGATTGTTGGAGCACATTTAAGTGGAGCATCAGTTACAGAAGCAGCAAACCTTTTGGGGGTTGCAAGGAGTATATTATCAGCCGTTAGAGGGAGAAAGAAAATAGGAGAGTCGAAAGAGTGAGAGACGATGTCTTCAAAGCACAACAATGGCCTAAAGTGAAGGCTTGCTGATAGGGATAGACGGGTCTTGAAGGGTATAGTAGCCCGAAAGCACAGACAATCGTTATCCGAGATAACATTCGAAATGAACAGTCATCCCCTTAACCTTGTTTCAACAAAAACTGTCAAAAGGGAACTTCATGTTGCGAATATTTATGGCAGAGTGGCAACTCGTAAGCCCTTGGTGACAGCAACTAATGCTTTCAAGCGATGCCAATAGTGGAGATATCACAAAGGCTGATCCCCACAACATTGGCAACAGATAATATAATCAGATGAATCGTCATTCACCCTATGTCAGACGACCGGATAAGTTTATGTTTGTAGAACGCCCAGATAAGCGTTTAATGCGGAATACCTCTTGCCGACTGTGAAGCATGGGGATGGCTCCATTATGGTATGAGGCACGATATCTTAGCGCGGTCTTGGACCACTTGTTATTCTACAGAGGAGAATCAAATCCAATCACTGTCTAAGCATTCTAGGGGATCATGTCTTAACTTTTCTCCAGACTATATTCCCTTAAGAGCGACCGCTTTTTCAAGATGACGATGCCCCTATCCAGACTGCTAGGTGTGTTCAAGCATGGTTGGAAGAGCATGACGATGAAATTGAACATCTTGCCTGGTCCCCTCTGTCTCCGGACTTGAATAATATTGAACATTTATGAGAATATTTCGAGTCCAAACTTCGTTCCCGATTTCCTCCTCCATTCAGCCTTCCTAAATTAGAGACCGTTCTGAAGGAGGAATGGCTTAATATTCTTTTAAATATTGTCCACGACCTTTATGCATCTATCCCACGTCGCATTAAATCTGTACTTCAGTCAAAGGGTGGTCCAACCCCCTATTAATAAAGATTTTACATTATTTCACAGGTGTTCGTATTATTTTGTCTTCCATCTGTAATATTACTGAACTGGCTTCTTTTCAGTAGTTATAATACATCATTTGTTTCATTTCTTTTTCCAGGGGATCGGTTACAGTAAATTTCGAAGCCACATTTCCAAAGGGAGTATCAGAAAGAGACGTTTATTCAGCGTTGCCAGATAGAAATGATAACATTTCTCCAGAATATCCTGCATTTCCTCCCCCGAAATGACATTATCATGTGAAATGTTACCCTAGACAGTTTCCTGTAATTTCCCCTTCTAGCAACTGTTATAAGAACCGTTATTTTAGGGAGAATACAAAACTATTTTCCTTTCCATTCCAGTCAGAAATTTAATTTTCATTTAAATAGAGCTTCTTAGATCACTTGACCATGGATATTCTTTGTGAGGGTTCATTAAAAAGGAACTATTCTAAGAAACACTTTGAGTTTTTTCCTCAATTATCCCCTTAAACAATTTTTCATACCAGACTTTTTACCTTGAAATCCGTAATCCAATTCAAAATAAATTTTACGACACAGCACATAATATAGTTGATTAAGTGTGAGGGTTAATTATAAATTTTTTTAAATATTCCTTAGGTCTGCATGTATGAACAAGAAAATTTAAAATTTTCTTAAAGATTCGCAACTTAAAGTAAGCAGTCATGCTACCTGAGAACGCAAAACATGAAGAGGAGAACAAGATATTAAAGTGGAATGGAAGAAAAATTGTTTTTGTGGAGGAAAATGGGAAACTCTCTATCTGAAATGTCAAGTAGCATTTTCAAAGTTAATGAATAGTAAACCCAAGCTACATAATGAATTACATCACTCTTCATTCAATTCACTTCTTGTTACGTATTTCAAAAACTAAAATATTCTTTAAAAGCAAAATCAAACAACCAAATCAAGGTTATGGTAATGTTTATTAATGAGGCTGTTGTAATAATGGAGACATAATTTACTAGGACCTTCAATATTGCGTAGTCAAAACATCCTTGCTTGGAAAGAGAGTTCATAAAGGGATACATTGCAAAAATAATTTCAGTTTTAAATCCATTAAATAAAAGCTCCAACTAATTTAAACATATATAAATTAAACGTATAGTATCTTGAATACATGTTATCTGAAACTTATAGAATATCTGTTATTTTTGTTCACGTCATAAGTAAATTACAACTAATTTGATGAAAGTCTTGTCTTGGACAAATCAACGGACTTTGGATATAAACTATAGCTAGCTGTATTTGTTCGTAATGAAACAAATACTCTAGAACATTTTAACCATGTTGCTTTTGTTATCCTACGCCCGTTTCCGACCTATCAGTAATGAGTCGAAGAGCAACCCAATACAGTGAAGAATTATACAAGGAAAAAACCTGTTTGAACACATAAAGATGATGAGTTAGCAGAGTTAAAATCTTTGAGGACGGCAAGGTATAAGTTGAGGTATTCTCTAGTCATGTTCATCCCATGGTCATAATGAGGATAAATATCTGTGTTTGTGAGTCCAATTATATACATGTGGCTCTGTAGATAGTCCTGGCCTGTAGCTACTCTAAAGCAGGCCACTACAGCTGCTCTAGCTAAGAAACAGGAAGTTCTTGATGACTTATTCAATAGGGCTTTCCATTTTTTCCCAGATGCCTTTTCGCTATTTATGTTGAGACGGTTAGATTTGAAAGAAGAGAATATATATATTGTTTTATACGTCAGTGAGGCTTAGGAGGATTTGGTTGCATCATTTGAGATCTAACTTTTGCCAACATTTCTGCCTGACCAGTTCCATTTATACCTCAATGGCTTGGAATCAACTGCAGAGCAATGCTGCTCTTAATATTCAATAATTTGTCTATTTCTTCCATGCATTTCCTAGAGATCTCAGAATTGTAGTCATGGAAAGTTGTTAAGAGAGTAATTGCCGCCTTTTAATCAGTGAAACAGACAATATTTTTTCTTTTAACCATGTTCTATTTCATACAAGCTAAAGAGATGGCGGCTTATAAAAGTATTTTTCCAACGGCAGAAGATAATGTAAAATCCGTAGAGTAAGCACTAGTTCCAGCAATTTAATAGACCTTTCACCTTAACCATCAGTGTAGAAATGAAGCCAAAAATCAAGTGGGAAAGGTTTATGAATAGTAGCTAAAGCAGTACATTTCAAATCAGAAATCGAGTGAGTATTTCTCGTTAATATCTAAAACAAGATCCAAATAACCTTCCGCAAAATTAAGATTTTTCAGTGGGTACCATGAATAAGGAAAGGGAAATCGAGTGAAAAAAGGAAAGTCAAGAATATTATGTAGTTAATTTATACAAGAAAGATATTTTCTTTTGAAATTTCAGTCTCTCCCCAGTTGCCAATAGTGATTCAGAAAATTGACCTTTCTTTTCAAGATAGTTTCAGTAAGATTCAAAGCCATTCTTCATCTTTGGTCACACAAGGCCCCAAATCATCTTGGAGTTCTATAGAGGCAATTAGTATAGATATTGTACCATACTTAATAAATCTCAGATACGATTTTGGAAAACTTTCAATCTATTTGAATTTGTCTCGAATAATGTTATAATTGCCTCACAACCATTTTCAACTGTTGGTCTTAGACAGAACTTATAAGCGGTGCAAAGAACAACCTAGTAGAACCTCTGGTTCAACCAACCAAAATTTTAGAAGCTTAGACCTGCGTTTGCCTTGTTCAATAGCCATTTTAATGACGAGTCCGATTTAGTTTTGAATTCAAGTCCAAACATAAGTAGATAGTACTTTCAATTCTTTTTAATACTTGATCCTTGTAACTTAAGATAATGTTATGATGTTTAGCGCTGAGCTGGAAGTGTTGAATTTTTTTTTCCGGTTTACTATCATTATCGGTTTGATCTCATTACTTCATCTCATTATTGGCTATATAACTGTCTAAAAGCATTAGTGCTGATTCGAGTGTATTTTCCATATGTTCAAAATCACAAAATTTGGTATTACAAGATCATCTGCAAAAAGCGAAGTCTGCCACCAGGCTCATGGTTGCAAAGCACATCAACAAAATCAATTACCATGAGATTAAAGAGCAATGGACTCGGGACCAATCCTCACGGCAAACTCTGCCTTATTTGCCTTTATCCAGACTTCATATTTTCTAATATAATATCGTAATAAACGCTGATCCAGGAATTATCTAATCCATGTATAAATAATACCACTTGCATTATTTGCAATGAGTTTTATTAAAAGTTTTTCCCTCCAGAGTGTGTCAAAAGTTGTCTTAAAATCCACAAAATTGCGACAGAACTTTTTTTACGGTGAAAACTAACATTAATTTCCTGTATCAGACTAGCAGTCTGTTCAGAGGTATTCCTGTGTGTTCCTAACCCAGCCTAACACTCGGACAAAAAAAATTTCTGCTCCAGAATAAAATTAAAGCGATTTAAAATCAATCTTTCAGTTAACATACACATAGCACTCATCAACAATATCAGTTGACAGATATTTATATATTGTGGATGTTTTTTAGGTTTCAAAATCCGAATTACCTCTATTTTCCTCCACGAACTTGGCAAGCATAGCTTCCCGGTAAAGGTAATAAGTCTGAGTAAGGTGTTTTTGCCAAAGGCCCCAGTTGAAAAAGAAATTCAGGCAATATACTGTCAGGACCTGGGCTCTTTCCCTTAACAAGGACATTCAAACCAATAATCAGTTCTGTCTCGGTGAATTCCTTATAAAAATGGCAGCTGGAGAAATCTGGCATAAATGCTAATGTAAAGAGAGAATTTTCGCTTGGTTTAAGTTCTTCTGAATGTTCTATGTAAAGAAAATTTAATCTTATACCATAAAAACTATAATCTTAAGGAATAAAACTTAAATAAATTAAAAATATAAAAAATCACTCTTTATATTATTTAATTTCAAATGTAATTCATTGGAGAAAGCTCAGTTTTCATTTCAGAAATCTCTTTTTCATATATAATGATATACCATTTTTACTCTCCATGTAAAAAAAGTTGGTCACGTTACAATATCACTAATAACAGCAGTGATTAAATGCTGAGCGTAGTATTTCTGAAAACACAAGAGACAGAGTGTATGAGGGTAAAGCAGCTGTCAATGTACTAAACATTATTTTTTAAAATATGTAAATATGCTTGCGTTTTCTTAGTCTTATATTAAACTGCGAGTATGGAGTGCTATTTCCAGGTTCAAATCGTTATACAAAAATGTCCATATTTTAAAAAATTAACATATTTTTAGAAATGACTATAAAAAAAGAAACTTTCTTTTGTTTCAAGCAAACAAATATTTTTCAATATTTAACATACAATTTTTTTGCAAGCGTTTTTAATCCATTATTAGTTTGTAGCTTTACTGAGATTCATTGGAACGGGTGAAAAATTATCAAGTGGACGCCTGAACTTAAATGACGGAACTGCCCTTCACACAAGATTCGCAAAAGACCTACCTACTGCTGTGTACGAGTAATCATCCAATTACCCTTAAGAGAAAAATACACCGCCTGAGTAATAAAAATGTCTGTTCCATGGGGATCTTTCCAACCAACCACGCCTTAAAAGGAGTAAGGAGTCGTAGCATCTTGTTTTTTCTAAAATGCTATTGAAGAAATGTGAAATCTTTTCAAGACCAGTAAATCAGTATAAGTTGACGGCCTTAGGAAGAGCTATGCACAAAATAGTAAAACGCTTGGAGGGTAAATAACAAAAATGTAATGCAAAATTTAAAAAAATGTATATGAATTATATAAACTATTAAACTTAACTTTACACTATTAAACCAGAAAGTATTAAACATAACTTTGTTAAATAAATTATTATTTGCAAATTTGCTTAATATACGAATCCTGATATAATTTTTGAAACTCTAATCAAAGCATAAAATACATCTTTGAATGCTATAGTACCTATAATTTCAACTACATGGCAAACGAAACGATTCATATTCTACAAGTCAAACACAGAAGTTAAAGGAATTTCTGCATCTGAAGTTTCAGTTTCTTCCAAAATTTGTGAAGAATTCTCGACTGAAGTAATTCATCCATAACAAGATAAACTATCAAATATCACTATTAAAAGCTTAATTTTTGAATATCATGAATTTCTTTCCATATGCATTTTATTCATTATTTATATGACTTAATCGTTAGAGAGAATTACATTTGAGTCTAGTAAGAAGTAATCCGAAACGAGGGATATTCACTTTCATAAGACGAACCTCAAGGATACGTTTCATTAAAAGACACATAAATATAACAAATCTATTTTAGTACATTATGGATAATAATGATTTACATAGATTCTACTCTAATAACATTATATTATTATGGACAGTAATCGAATTACCTCACTAATTTTTATATAACGTTAAAATATATATTGTAGCGAAATAAATCCTTTCCTTTTCAAATTTCTATGACCGCAGTGTTGATTGTCATAAATCAGGAACAATTTAATATAATAAATTGTGGTTCCCTTAAAAAATTTTGAAATTTAAAGATAGTTAAATTTTTCGTGTAATGTTTTTTTTTTTTGTTATATTCCATATTTAGTGTAAAGATCTGAGGGAAGAGAATATATATATTATTAATAGCTAGCTTATTTTGCTCTGTCTTGTTAATTAATTTTATTCTTGGTCCACATTTCGATATCAGGTAATGGCCCATAATGCTATTCTTAAGAATTGGAAGCACTCTTAATGTAAGTAGTTATATATTTTAAAAACGAATATGTATATATATATATATATTTCTTGTTCTCATTTACTAATTTAAAACGTAACTCAACTAATTTAAAGCGTACAGATATACAAGATATTAAAGTGGTTTGTATAAGCAATTAATTAATCTTTTCTGAATTGAAATTTTTATTTGAATATAAGAATTATGTTGTCCGATAATTTTTCGTAATAAAGGAAACAAACGGTCAAAACAATCATAATTAAGTGAGCAAGTGAAAAGTGAATGTTTTGAATATAACCAGAAATGAGGACTCTTATTTTTTTTTAAAAAAAAACGGGACAATTTAAAGGGGGAAATGTTGAATCTATTATCTCTTAGTTCTATATTTGAGTAATTGCTTCTTAAAAACATATTTAATATTAGAAAGTATATTTTAACAGGCAACGTCTTTTTATAAGTTAACTACCTCAGAATAATGAGTTTGTGAGTATCGCATCACTTGTTATATATCAAAGTGTATTTACTCCCATACACTTTGATATATAACAAGTGATGTGATAAATATATAAACCTGATAACAGTAGCAATATTAGAAAAAAAATGTTGATTACACTTAAGTGTCGTAGATGTAGATTAAAAAAATGTTTAAAACCTTTTAATAGGATATAAAGTTACATAATTTGTTAAGTTCATGTGCCATAAAATGAGTTATAAAATTCACTTTGAAACCTTATTGAAAAGAACAGAAAGATAATTACTTCGTTCAATGCTGAAGACCAATCAAAATGTTATTTACTTCGAAAGATAATAAGGTAAGTCTATTATAAGCATTAAAATTAGCAAAATGTGTCATAAAATTTTATACTCGTTTGAACATTTGAATGACTTCATTCATTTACATATTTGAAAATACAGAAGAATAAAAACTGAAAAAAGTACTGTTTTCATTCTTTGAAAAACTAAGCGATATATTTTCAAAAGAAACTAAATTTTGCTTAAGTTAATAAGAATGCTGTTGCTTCGTTAAGAAAATTATTTACATTTTTAGAAAAAAATATTTTGGAAAAAATGTTTATTCTAAATAGACGATGTTATTTTAACAATAACAATTTTTGTAAGGGAAACTTTATATGAGCGCTGGAAGTGATAGGATTTGAAAAAAAAAAATTCAGTTACACGCTATATAAGAAAAAATAAAAGTTAATTTTAAATAAAAATAGCTCTAAATATTTTAGATACTTAGTATCAAAAAATCAAACATTTTTAACCGTCTAAAAAACAAATGTACTTGTACAGATTTCTGTTCACATTCGAAGAATTACATTTGATTCCTCTTTACAATAAATATTTACATATATTTTACTGAAATTCACTTTCATATATTCGACTGATCTAAGATGTATTATTTACTGTCTGTTTACAATTTTTGAAGATATTAACGCTTGGGGTAAAACAATCAATACTTAATTTTCCTATGTTATTTGCAAAGTGCTTTTATTCAGATTCGTTCAGATAAATTTTAAAATATATTATAAATTAATTATGTATTTCTTGGGATTAATGATTTGACAATAAAAAATAATATTACTCGGTATTATTAATAACTATTACATTTCAATAATATTTTCCTAAATAACTATAAGATAAAGTGCGGAAGAGAACCAGATAATGTAAGACACATGATGCGTATCATGTACGGAGCTTCCTTGCTACACAAGGTATTCGATTGTTGCCCTAGACTGCATGGTCCCCAGATCTATATCATCCATTGAAAACATTTGGTCATGGGTTCCTTCGAGACTAAACCGCCTCCTATCTCTTACTAATAAGGTTGATGAAGTGTGTCACAGACTTGAAGTTATATGGAATGAGTTGTCCATTTCTATTATCCATACCCAGTTCGACTCCATGCCAAACTGGGTAAGGGCCGTTTTAATTGCTAGTAATAGCATCTCTTTCTACTAATTTTGCAACTATATAAAATCCTTAAACTGCTTGCAAATTTAATCATTTTGTCTTCATGTCATACTGGTTAAGAATAATAAGTAACATTTTTGTTTTTGCTTCCCTTCCGGGTGTTGCAATATGTATGTGTATATATATATATATATATGTGTGTGTGTGTGTGTGTGTGTGTATGTGTGTGTGTGTGTTTGTGTGTGTCTGCATATGTGTGTGTCTGCATGTGTGTATGTATATGTATGTGCTTGATTGTTTGTGTGTGAAGATCAATATTTGTGTAAAAGTGTTTGATAATATAAATGTTTTAAAACAAATTTTTAAATGGCTTCTTAGGGAGATGAAATTTTGAATCTAATTTCTACCTTTTAAAATCATTTAAAAAATAAATAAAGATATATGAAGGTATACTTGTTGTAGAAATACTATGTCTATGTAGAAATGTAAATACAATTAGTTATTTAAGCCAAATGATAAATGTTCTGCTCTGATTATTTACGATTTTGTCTGAATATTTCAATTTTATAAAATGTAAAATAACATGATTATATCTTAATATTAATAATATCGTACTATCGGAGTTGTGATTTTTTAGGCGTTGGAATCAAAACAATTATGAAAAATTAATTATCTTTGAAGATGGTGCATATGATTGAAGAGCACTGCATGAAGACAATTTTAACCATAATTCAAGAAATGCAAGAAAATTCTCTGAAATGAGTGATAAATATCTAATTTTTTATAACGTTTTTTTGCTGAAAATGCACATGCACGCGCATTGTTTAATATTTCCTTTTCGGAGGTAGGAAATTACGTTACATGACATTACCTGTGGCCACATAGTTTTCACTGCATGTTAACTGCTTCATTTAGTAATTTAACAGAATTTTAGTAATTTTTCAAACGAAAAGTAGTTTTAAATGTAATGAATTACTTCCTTTTTTATCACTAAATGAAAAACTTGCTTTTAAACTAAAATAATTATAATAATTGTAAAAAAAATATATTTTGAATTATCTTAAAAATGCGATTTCTAAAAAATAGATTTCAATAAAAGTGGAATAATCTTTTAGATATAAACTATACAAGTTAACGAAATAATTTACTAAAATGTTAAATTATAATACAATGGAAATGCAATTGAATTGAATATTGATTTAATGCCCCAATTTACTAAATCGACTGCATGCAAAAGTATGAAATACAGTTTAAAATTGGCTTTAGAATTAGAATGCATTTTCCAAAATTAAGTTTTTGATATCCTTTTCATGCTTGGAGTTTGTGATATGAGTTTATTCTACAAAATATTTTAACGATATAATTAATTTTACGTAGAGAAATATAGAAATTCTCAAATGATTTATTAGATATAAAAAAGTAGTATTGAATATAAATAAGAATATGTTCGCGTTTTAATAATTAATTACTGTAAAACATACTAAAGTACTAAATAATTTATTTACTTCAATGTATATAAATCCTGCAGAATTAAGGTTATTAATTCGTTCTATGTTAGAATTTTGTTATATAAAATCTATTTTATAGCTCTTAATTGTATTTACCTATCATAATTGTTTTTACAACAACAAAATTTTCATTTAATCTTCAAATTATTTCGATAAATACAAAACGCGAAATTATTGTCAGTTGATAGTTGTAATTCGAAACGTAAACTTAAAAATTAGCTGAATTAAGAATTTTCTCAATAGCCCATTGTCTTAATTTTTATGTATTACCTGTAGAAAATTTTAAATTTCACATTTCAAAACATCACTAAAGGAATTGTTTTTATACAGTTTATTGAATTAAAATACTTGGTCATATGTAACACTCATGATCCTGGAGCATTAATTTATAATTTGGGATGAACCCTCTTAAACTCTTTGAATTCTTAGTCCAAAGACCTATAGTATGACTTTATTCATTTAATGTTAATAATGTTATCGGTTTTTTCCGTAGGAAAGAGCATTTTTTTTTCATTTTGTGGTGGCCTTGTATTCTTCCCGACAACGTACTTAAGTAACATTCTCATTAAGATTGGAGCAGATATCTGCACGACTTCTTCAAAATATCAGCACACATGATTCATTCTTTTTGTGGAGATATCTTTTACACGTGACACACATACACCCACACTTTTAGATACATTAATTATTTAACTCTCGATATATAATGCTACATAAAATCACCTATATTTAAGTCGGATCACTGAGTATCTTACTTTTCAGATATGAAAATTTCAGTTACGTAATGTTAACTTTAAATCGGTGTGCTTTAAGGAAAATAATTGAATACACCAAATGATGTTCTTCTCATTGATAATTTGTTATTAATTATTAAATTATTTTATATTACCCTATATGATTGTAACTTTTCCTTTCCATTCCTATTGTCCAACTTAATCTCTAAATGTATACTCTAAGATAAAATATTAATTGAAAGAAGGAAGTTTCGCATCATTTGTTACCGTGATCATGATAATTTGAATCGGATTTTTTTTCTATTTGCGTCAGTTGACACCTTTACACAAGTTTGAGGAGCAAAACTTTTATCATGAAGATCCCTACTGATTTTTTTTTTATTTTGAGTGTAATGTGATGAGAAATTTTAGTTCGTTAATTTTAAAAAGTGATTAGTTCTTGGAAATTTTTGTTTTTGTCAATGACAAAAAATTTCACGCTGATTAATTTTTTCGTCTTGCTTTAAGATTTGCCATCTTACACTCATTATTTTATTCAATAATTTAGGTTCTCGTTTTGTTTTAAAATGGCATAATTTCTTATTTGCCTTCCAGTGCATGAAAACTTCGTGTTTATTGCTTATGGATTGCTTGCATTTTTACTTTACTAGGAACTTTTGATTATTTTTATGCACTTGTGATTTTGTATGTATTTTGTTTAATTGTGAACTTCTTTTCTATGTTTTTGTTATTATGTTCTTATAAATTAAAAAATTATTTAGTTGTTTTATGTTTCTTTTTTTTTTTCTCAAATTCTTTATTAAACTCAGAGAAAACTTTTACACTTAATTCATGATGTTTTTGAAACAAAATAAATTGCTGCTTCAAATATATAAACTATAAATGTTTGGTAAGCAAAATTTAGTTTGGCATTTTATTTAGTGGAATTTCTAAAGTAAAATTAATCATCTATTAGAATTTTAATAATTAGGCATATGTTTTTTCTCCTTATCTTTCCAAAAAAGGAAATTGTTTCTCTCTTTCATAATTTTTTTCATGATTTGTTAAAAATGCATGGATATTTATGTTTGGTTTTAAGTGTGTCATTGATTATTTAGTATCACGATAAATTTTTTTTCGAATTTGCATTAAGATACTTGTGTTGCGATTATTTGAAATATTAGCTTGCATAATCGTTTTTTATAAAAACTTTAATTTTTTGCGAACTTGTTTAGCAGTTATGTACAGATCAAATTTACTTCGATTTGCAATTTCTGATATATAATTGTTATAGTAACAGGGTTTTAAGTTGTTATGTTTAATTTCAAAGTCTGATTTTAAGAAATTATCCTTATTTGAGATTTTTAAAATTAAAATTTTAATTTTGATTTATACTACTGTACAATGTTTTACATAGTATAACTTCAAAGAAATTTTATTATTACTGTGTGATCTAATGCATTGACCATAGCTGTAAATGTATTTCAAGAGTTAATTTAACTTTTCTTGAAGTTCTCATTTCTTTTACATATGTTTTCAAGATAATTTTTTTTCTTAATTTGTTTTATTGTTCGAAAAATGTGCTTTAAGGAAGTAGTTAGATAATATTCTCGAATTAATTCATTCATTTTAAGATTTTAAATTTTTTTTTCTTGAAGAGTTTGGAATACGGAATTTTGCAGATGCTTGTGCACAGAAGATCATCGGAATGTTTGTTCTTATGTTCAGAATGTGTAACCTTCACACGTGAAGCTTTCGCTTTATGTTAGTAATAGGCTCATTTGTTTCTAAAAGTGACCTTTTATATATATTTTTATTCATATTTTAAAAATTTATCAGTTGAAAAGACTCAAATAAATTCTTGAAAATAGTGTCAGTAGATTTACTAGCAGTTAATGAATGTTGTTCTATTATGAATAGCGTCTGAGTATTTGGTGTGTTATTGAATATTATTAATACACTCATATATCGATATGAATATTCCAATATTTTTCAATACTCAAGTTGCTATAAATGTTTGTAACTATCATTAATTTTGAAGATGATTTTAAATTCTTAAGTTAATGTAGATATCTTTATATAAAGGCTTATAATTAAAGTTTACCTTAATTTCCAAGTATTGAAAATTACAATTTAAAAAAGAGTGACTTTAATGCATTTTTATGAGAGATAAATCGGTTAATTAGCTTGCCTGATTCTCAAAGCTTCATCACTTTTTTCGTTTTTAATATAAATAATAGATTTGAAATTTGACCAAAGATATTATTCAGGCTAATTCAGTCCTGCAGTAGATCACATAATACAGAAACCTTTTGAAAATCACTTTCTTTTGGATACAAAATATAATTATTTTGTGTGCAGCAAAATTGAAATAAAAAACTGAACTTTCATGATTTCTTTCATCTCTCAATAAGTGACTAGAGTTTTAGGAATCAAAAACTTTCTAGAATATTTGTTGAACTCATATATTCGTAAGAAAGAAAATCATTATCTACTCCATTCATTTCTTACTTCTAAAAATTCTGCACAATTGATATGTGCCAGTTATATCCTCTATAAAAGTGATAAGAAATATCTTTTATAGAATCTCAGTTTTCCGTACTGAATATCCCTTTTTAGGAATATGAGAATAATTTATTAAAAAAAGAATAATGTACCATTTTTACTCTAATTTTAAGCATTGGACTTTATAAAAATGGTCACTTTTGATTAAAAATAAATGTGCATCGTACTTATTGAAGAATTATTAAACTAGTAAAATACATTTTCAAAAGTATCAAGTTACTATGAAATGAAAAAATAATAATAATATTCAAATAAATATCATAAAAAAAACAAATTTAAGAGGGGTTTATTATTTTTTTCTTACTTGAAATGATTCATTCACATATTTCCATGTCCGCAGTTTCATTTTAATTTATATTTCAATTTACATTTTGTGATTTCAATGAATTGTTTCTAATTTATATCTTTTGGCCACTTACTTTTTTCAGTAGTCGTATCTTCAAATTGTCTTAGGAATAAAAAAATATGCGTGTGTTTCTGAAAAAATGTTGAAAATAAATCTCCACTGCTTTCAAATAGTAAAAGGTAACCTAGAATAAATTCATTTGTATTAATAATTCATCATTTCGTTTCCTATCACGTGACGTATGCCTCGCAAAGTCCTAAAAAGTTAACATACTGTTTTCGTTATAAATTTAGGTCCTTATCTTAAATTTAACGTGTCACATTTTTCAAGGTAGGCCAATATTTTAGGATAATTCAACACATGAAATGGTAAGATATCCAAATAAAGTTTCATATAAGTATTTGCATTTGATTGCAATGCTCTGTTCTAAAAATATATATTAAAATGTTAGAAAAATAGAAGTGCTTTGTGAAAACTAGTTTTAATCTGGTTGTGGCTCTATAATGATATAGGCTGTTTTTACATGGCATGATTTGAAACCTGGATATAAAATCAATCAGTAATTATGTTGATCTACTCAGAGAAGCTTTTTATTCATTTATAGATACCATGTTCTAATATATTAAAGAATATTTCTAGGATAGTGATACGTCATGTTAACAGAGAGAAACCGTTCACAATTAACTGGAGGAACATTTTTGGTAATTCCAGTGAATGAATAGGCTTCTTATTTCAACAAATATAAATACTATCGAAAATATATGGGGCATAATTGAAAAGTCTGTTCGTATGCAAAATCTAGCATCGATTGTCGTTTCACAATTATGGATGAATGTAGAGGTTGACTGTTTGAATATATCTTCAAGGAACATTTCATGACTTTTTGAGTGAAGGCATATTTAGGTGCTGTTCCTCACTGGACAAAATGAGTTCCCGTACCGTATTAAGAAGTATCCCATATTACTTTTATCACTTCAGCGTAAATATGTCTTATATGTCTTATATTAAACTTGATATTTTACTTTAATACTTCCTTTATTCATAAATAATTAATTGTTTTAATATTAATCCAATTTGCTAACACTTTTCAGTATTTTACAAAATTGAAAAGAAAAAAAATAACAAAATAGTATGCATCATTTTTCGAAAAAAAAATATAGTTTAGTTTACACCGCCTAAAAGAGAAATGATTTAAAAAACGAAGACATGTATGTAAGAATTATCCATGGACACAGAAATAAAATAGTACATATTTGTTTAAGTATATAACAGTTTATTACTTTTCCTTTGATAAAAGGAACACTTTTTTTTCTATCTAGCAAAGTATGAGCTACATATTTTTGCATGTATTTTCAAGGGAAACTTTTCGTTATAAAATTGAAATACAATGTTAGCACATTACTCTAATGTATCTATTTTTGAGGTTGTTTTTGCATTTGTATATTATTCAAAATATTTAATAATAGAAAAGTTACTTTTTAAGTCTTGAAAATTCCTAAACAATTAAGACATTTTCATTATACTTTGAAAATTTTATTTTTCTTTGATAGAATGATTAAAAAATGGTAGGATACCTTTATAGAATTCATTTGTTAGCCACCCAAGGAGTTGTTGTTTTAGTTGGGTACTTTGGAGTACCAGATCAATTTCCAATTTCTTATCGTTTGATTTGATTTTAATTACATAATATTAAAGGGAACGTTGAATATTCAATTAAATGAATTTTTGTTTCTTTCAATTTTAATATCGGAAAATTTAACTATTGTTTTTTCTCTCAATATTTCATCGTGTTTATTTTAATTCTTATATTTAATTGAATAATTTAATAATAATTATTAAAATGTGCACCTTGAGTAGCTAAATCTGTTCTCTGAAAATCTTTGTATAGAAATTTTCCTTTTTCTTTTCACCATTTTCTAAAGCTTTTGTAATTGAATTATTTATAATGACTTTCATGACTTAAACTTTAATTTTGTAACTAATTTACTTTGTTTCCTGAAAATGAAGACTTTCTTCAGATTGAACTGAACTAACCATTTTTTGATATTTATAAAATTATATATATCAATAACAATAAAGTTTTCTTCAGCCCAACAGAAATTTTTCTTATAACTCCCCATTCTCATTTCTGAATTTTTTACAGTTTGGTTTTAAAATGATGCATATAAAATTTTGATTGTGCATGTAATATTTCCAATTATCTTGCCACTAATTAGTTGTTCCTTAACTGTAATTAATATAATGATTTTAAATTATATTATATAAACATAATAATAAGTTTTTGTAAATTTAATTTCTTTGAACATAATTTAATCTCAAATATATTACAATGTATCGATTTTTTTCCTTCCTATTTATAACATCTGAGAGTAAATTTTAGTGTTTGTGTTTATAAAATTGCTTGTTATGAAATTTCTTTTATATTATTCTAAAAATGTATCCACTCTATTTAAAAGAAATTTTAATTTTCAGTTTTGAAGGAATTGAAGCAGCTGAATTGTTAACCTTAATTTTAAAAAGAATATATTACCATTATACACTTAAAATTAGCTATATTTTATAATTAGTCTTAGCAATTATTAAAAGCAATGCTTAATTTGATTTTGTTAATAAAATGTATTCATTAATACATAATTGCTCTAAGTAACTTTTGAATTTTTGACAATGGAAGTATTAAAATGGGCTAAATAGAATCTATCATTATATAAAATTTTTGATAATACCTTAAGTTAAGTGACTAGTTTAAGTTTATAAGTATGTTCATTTGAAATAGAAATTGAAAGAATAAAGCTTTTGTAATATAAAAGTTATTTTAATTTATGAATTTTAAAACAAAACACAAAATATAAGAAGGAAATCATATTTTAGATTTGACACTTCATTCAGGAGCTGAAATCTGAAACAAAAAATTTTACTTATTGCGCTCTAAAATTGTGAAATGCTATTGGAAGTATTGAATAAGACTTCAAATTCTTCTTTTCAATCAAAAGTTACTCATAAAAGTTTTGCAAATGACATAACTTATTGTAAGAAATAAAATTGTAAGAAATTGTTGTCGAATTTTGATATTAGTAAATTATCTATATTTATGTTAATTTAGGATTTTAAGCTACTTTTACTTTAAATTAATCATTTAATATCATCAAAATTCTAAAATTTCCTTAATGTTATACCGTATGAAAGAAATTATTCTACTAATACATTATATATCTTTGAGAAGTTTATAAATTTATTTATGCATCCTGCCAAAGTTATCTTAATACAAAAAAAAATCTAAAAATTAAATATTTAATTAAGTTAAGTAGAACAAAACATTAAAAATCTTATTTAAAAATATTTTCAAATTTTTTTGATTTTATTATGCATTGTTCTTCTAATTTTCAATCAAAAATTTGTTTTCTAAAAATATATGTCATGTATTTCAAGTTTGATACATAAGGGTATCAGCTTTCTAACAATATGAATGACACACCTAATTTTTCATCTCATGGTTGTAACTTTTCTAAATAAATTATTCGTTAATTATTGTAGATATGATTTAATTTTAGAAGACCTTAATTTTCCTTTTTTTATAAGCGATCAAAACAAACTAACAATGAATATGTTAATCGTTATCATACATTCATGTATAATTAATTTTCAAGTATCTTCTTTACAACAAAGAATACTAAACTGATTTCTTTGGATGCAGAAGATAAGTCATTTTCTTTTCGGCATCAAGACAGATTGGTTCATTGAAGTATGAGCTTTTCTTCTAAAATGTTCTTTATTCTAATGCCACTTTAAGACCAAAAATGTGTTGCTTTTTAAATGCTCAAATACAGTCTTAAATACGTTTCTTTGTTTATTTTAATGAATGAGACGAGCTTTTAGTGTGACTCAGGAAGAAAAAAAACAATGTTTGTAATTGATCAATTATACTACGGAATTTTCATCTACAAATTAATAAATAAAAACCTTTTGCTTAAGAAATAATTTTATTTTTTTATAAAATTGTTTATTTGTTGAAAAGTGTAGTTATAGTTCCATTGGAAAAATTTCCAGTATTTTTAACGTAATCTTTTTTAAAGAAGGCATATAAATTGTAAAAAGATTTCATATGCTCCAAATGCAGCAATTGTGAAAATTTCAAGAGAATATAGTTTATGTCTAATTTACTAATGTAAATTTAAATAGTATAAAATATATGAAAGCGTGATATAATCAATAATTTTTGCTATTAGAAAAATTATTATAGATATATCAAATAACTAGTACAGTAGTTGAAAAATGTGATATGCCACTTTAAATATTTATCTTTATTTTAAAGAAATGTATAAATCTGCTAATAATGCACTCAAATATTAAAATTAGAATAACTGTATTTTAAAAGTTAAACAGCAGAAGTAATTTATGTTTTTAGTTACTTTCATAATATTACTGCACAATATATGAAAGAAGTACGTACGCAAAACTTTCAAGATACCTTAACAGCAGAAGAAAGTCAAAACCAAGTTTTCAAACATTTATTTCGTGGGAAGTATTTAAACCATTTATAAGTAAATAAATAACGAATATATTGATTTATGCCACTTTTTTCTAATTAAGGCATTTTAATGTATGTTAGAAAATTGGAAATTGTTTACATTATTTAAAATTTCAGTGTAACTTGTCTTTGAAAAAATTATTATTATTATTCAATACATTCATCTTTTCTTATGAAAAGTCTTTGAATAAAATCCTAGAACGAACTTTTTAAGAAAAGGAAAATTTAGTAGTACACTATTGCTTTAAGTACTTTTATTATTAAATAAAACGGTTTCTATAAACCACCATTAGATCACTTGAAATGCCCGGGATAACAATTAAACAGTCCTTTCTGAAATACTGCTCGTGAAATATTGCTTCCTAACTTATATCATTAAAGTTTGAATAATACACCAACAATGTCAATAGCATTTGATTACTTAGAATTTCTTTTGAAGTTTTCTAGCTTCTCAATATTTGAAATAAACTCCAATGCTATTTCAACTGAGCTTTCATACAAATGCCTATACAAAAGAATCAAACGCAATAAATTCAACGACATGCTACCATCAATATTTTATGAGAAAGGAATAAAATGGAAATTCAAGTAATTTCAAGGAAAGTTTAGAACCATTTTTATTCACCTTTCACGATATCAGTGCGAAATGAATATTTTAACTCGCTGCATAACAGGGAAGCCAATTGTTCTGTTTCATTCCTATCTTATCGGATAAAAGAGAATTTAGACGAACGTGAAGTTACATTGTAGCCATTTTGGTTTTTGAATTAAATTTATAAGAAAATTTTACTTGAAAATAAATGAATGTAAAAAAGAAATTCATCAAAGCATTTGTCTGTTTGAGTATATAATGATAATATATACTAGAGCGCTTGAAAGAATACTGAAACACTTACGTAAATGAGTTCAAAAGATATAAATAAATAAAAATGTCATCTACATTGATAAGCCCAAAAAAGCTTCCATATGATGCACAAGAATATTTATGTATATTTAGTGAAATGATAGCATACATTAATTATTCTTCAATGAAGAAAAACAAAATAAATGTAAAATCGAGTATTTTTTACAATTTTAAGTACCTGACAAACAGAGACATTCATACTATAGCAGATCATATGGCAAACAAATATAGCAGTGTAATGCATACATGTATTATTACATTTAGTATGATACAGCTTACTATGTTCGACAAATTATTTTTTTCTACTTTCTATTATAAAATTCGAAAATGTGTAATATTTTAAATTTCTTAATTTTGTAGTTAATATTATAGTCTGTAAGTAATAATTTTTCAATGCAACTAAGAAAAATTACAAAAATGTATGCCTGCATAAATGTTTGTAACAATATCTTTTCTGTCTGAATAATATTTGTATTATTAAATTAATTTTCCATACAAAATTAATTGAAAACTAAATATTTTTAAAAGTAAAGTAAAACTGTACTATTATAAATATATCTAATTTTTTTTTTATGAAACACAAATTGTCTTACCTACAATAAATATTAAAATAAGTTATCAATTCGTCTCTTCTGATAACTTTCAAATACACATTAGAAAATTATTAAAAATATTATGAAAACCACTACAGGCATTTAAATGTAGATAACATTTCAAAACTGTAAGGTATATTTTTCTATATTTTACTTTAAATAACAACCTAAACCTATTATGAATTATTCGTAGATTATAAAGTAAGTGTGCGTGAATAACTTTCATTTGTGAAAGTGACAAATAATTATTCAAACATCTTCGTCAAAACTTTCATTGTATGATATCAGAGTAGATTTATCGCCTTGGAAAAATATTCATTTTCGCTTAACTTGATTACAAATGCTCATTGGATAGGTAAAATAATCACAAGAATAGAAATTGCAATTTATTTCAAAGCAACGAATCATTAATTTAAGCGTAGATTCTGAAGGCCATGAGCATTACTTATCCAGTAGTTTCAACAATAATTTACTTCGAAATTAAAGGCAGAATCGAATATATATAACAGTAAGTAATTTTGGGGATTCCTACATATCGTTTCAATCGTATTATAGCTATTATGCAATTTATCCATAAATTAATCATTAACAATAAATATATCTTCTTTGATAAATAAGTGAGTGTACCAAGATTTCAAATAGAGGTACTTAATTTTAAATATACAATAATACTCTTAGGGAAAAAACATAATTTTATAATTAATAATTACTGTAATTAATGAAACGGAAATTTTGAATTACACATTTATGGTAATTTCATAATTTTAAATAATTTGATTGCGTATTGAATTTCGCAAAGTACTTCCATTCGGAAAATATTCAAGCTTTAAGAGGAATATATATCTATAAAATTTTATTCTTTGCTATTCATTCCTAGAATTTGGTTTTGATAGTTAACTAAATTTTAAAATTACATAGAACTTAGCTGTCTAATTGAAATTGATTTTCTTGCATCATTTTTTAGTTTATTAATACCCATAATGTCAATTTGGATAGCTCAAGTACTCTTTAAATTAATCTTATGTCATTGCTTAATCATTATTCCATTGATATTCAATAACTGCTCATATTTGCTTAATATGAGCAGTTATATTTATAGTTAATTTTTGCAGCTCGTATTACCTTGAGAGTTTAAGCAAATTTGGCAAATTTTCTCAAAATGTTAATGGTATGTATTCTGAATCAAGTACTAAATTGGCTTTTTTCTAGTTTGCACTCCATACAAGTTTTCTTCACTGTTATCGTTTTATTTGACGTTTAGTGGAGTTTAGGAATTTTGGTGTGAAAGTCTGAAGAGAAATTTCCTAGCTCAGGTATCAACTTTGTCATTTAAACGAAGTTAAAATTTACAAGATCCATTTTCAATAGCCGTCTTGTTGCTTCTAAGTACGATTTTAATACTCAATAGTCAAGTTATATAAACTTTACAGTCAATATATATAAACTTTCTTCCTATTATTATTAAAAAACAGAGAATCCATTAATAGTTACATGCCTATAATCCGAAATCATGAATATAAATGTTACAAATACGAAACATTACAAAGAGATTCAGTGTAAATGTTTTCTAATACGTAAAATATAGGCATAGAGACATTATTTAATTGCAACAGAATTGGGTGTTTGATTGAATGATTGCTACTATTAATACAGCTCTATAAGCAGGACGATAGCTACTGGCAATTGACCTCGTAATTTGAAACCTCGGTCAAGTGACACCTTAACTCGTACTCCTTTTTCCTAACTTCTATAACACGCCATAAGGAGTCGCGTCTTTAGTGGCATCAAGACTACGACGCGACGAAAACCGTTGGCCGCGAGTCCACGTCTATCACCACCACTTAAAAATGGATGGATGTGATGCACATGAATTCAAAAACAAATTGGATTGTATGTATTTACTATGTTTTTCTTAAATTGAAAATATTATTTTATTCTTGCAAAATTTTGTTTTCGTTTTAGATTTGAATATATTTACTTCTATGGTTCTATTTTTTCATATTATACACAACGATTTAGCTTCTTGATGATTTTAGTGATTCGAATAATTATTCATATATTTTATAAAATATATTTCTTAAAATGTCTAGCTATTTCTTCCAAGTAAATACGTTTTTGAAGTTCAGTTGTTAATTATATATTCCTAATTAAAATAATACATTCTTAATTGTGTTTTCTGAAAATAATTTGAATTTAATATGAATTTACATTTCTGAATGGAAAACACAGATTTTTCCTCAAAATACTTTCCAAAATCTTATTTCTCAAAAAATTGGAAACATATTGATATGAACTTGCTCTGATGTTCCCTGCAACGTTACTCTATAAAGGAGCTTAGTCATTTTCAAAGATTGCGTCAAATATGAAGGAAAACTTAAATGGTGAATCCTCACTTCGTGACGAATTTGGCATTCTAGTAAATGATTTGGTGAGAAATTTGGTGACATTGGAAGCAAAATGATGGTGCTCAAAAATTTTGGAATTTTGTTGGTATCCATATCAGGATAAAGTTTTAGGATTTTTTCCTGGATTTTCTCTGTGCTATCGCACCTAATCGAAACAGCTCAAAATATGAAGAAATGTGAAGAAGGAGTGAATTGGTTGATAAATGAACGTGTGAAGCTGTCGGAATTGGCCCAATGGGAAGCGTCTTACATTAACCATGATTATCATGTGTTGTAGTCACAGCTGAAGTAGGCTAAAATCCTTGCTAATATTCTTTAGAGATTTATATGAACTAATACGTTGGTGAGTTGAACGTGATTACAGGTATTATTACTGTTATTACAAGTACTCTTTTGTATTTGTGTTAATGATCTGAGCAAGTGCTGCCTCTGTTACTGTTGTGTCGCTAACCTGAACAAGTATTATGTTGCTTGATTATGCTGTTAATATAAACAAGGTTGGCTGCCTGTAAACATCCTTTCCTGAAAACGTTTGAATAAAGTGTCATTTGTTATTATACCCATGTTAGACTGATTTCACCTTTACACCTATACGGGACAGAATTTCATCCCACAATATGTTTCAATATAAAATTTAGAAATTTCATTTAAACTTGTCATTAATTGTTTTAATCTACATTTTAATATTTTAATGAGAAACTAATTTATTGAAAATATTATTCTAATGTTTACATAAAGATTAAACAAATAATGCTTTCATTACCACATTAATAAAAATCATTTATTTCTTAAATTATCTTCAGAGGTGATAACATTGTTGTACAGTTTGTTCTATGGCTAGTTTCTTAATAAATAAACAAACAAACAAGCTTTATGTAAAACTTTCTTAAGAACTTAAACCAGATATTTTATATTTTGATATTTATAATAAGCTACAAATGAATAATTGGTATGAGTCATCAAAATTGTAATTTAATGAAATTGATATGATTTTAAAATTCACTAAAATACAAGAAATGAATTTAAATGGAAATTATTCCTACATAAAAAAAAACCCATCAAAATACGAGATATACAAGTTCTGCAATATCCACTATACTATTACACAAGATATTTTAATGAGTCAATAAATCTCAATACACTTAAGGTTTCATTTCAGAAATAAGACAAAAATCTTCCCATATATAAATTCACAAAAGAGTATTACTCCATTAAACTGTCAAAAGGTTTTCATAAAATTCTACAAAGACACATCATGACTACAGAGAAATTGCTACTTTAATCAGTCGTCTGCCTAATTTTTGTTTTATCTACTATTTTTAAGTAAATTGAAAAGTAAACTCTCTCTTCTCTAAAATAAGTCTAACAAAAATTGCTTTCTAAAATTACGACTTTAGCTATGAAGTTTTATTAAAATAACTTTTGAATTAAGTAGAATAGAAAATAATTTTATAAGAAATAATTGACTTAAATTCGTATATATACTGCTTTTATGTTTTTGACTGTCTGAGTTAAATGTATTTAACCAAAAATAAATATTTCTATTCAGGAAATATATATAACTATAATAGGATGAAATAGTTTTCAGAAACTATATCGTTATATAATTATTGTATTGTGTATTTCAGAATTTTTAATGCAGTTATAAATGTATAGGAATAACACACACGCACAAACATATGTATATACCTTATATACATATATATATATATATACAAGCATCTCTATGTATATACATATATAAATGCTCATATATACATATATATGCTCTTATATGTATATGTATATTCTCTTATATATAAACGTGATCATTGAAACTGCAACACTAGGAAGGAAGGGAGGAATGACCTAACAAACGTCAGATGAAAGGAAGAAGAGGTTGGGATATGCAGGTGATTAGTATTTCAGCACATTTATGTGACACAGGATAGAAAAAACACATCTGAAGCACTGCACAAAATGAAAGTGGTGTAGAGGATTTCGAATTCGGAAAAAGTTTAATAAGAAACGAGTTTGCTCAGAATATCCTGTTATGCCTCGAATGAGAAGAAGAAATGTTTATCAGCAAGTGTCCGAATTTGATACGGACAGGATCGTTGTCTATCGAGAGTGTTGAATAAGGTTTATATAGAGTTTAGCGTGTAGAATAGGGTTTAACATCTTCATGGGTACTTGCGGAGGGTGGTGGACATATGAACTTTCACATTACTTTTAATGGCTCATTAAAGAATCCCGCTCTTGCCCTTAAGTTTGAGACATTTTATATTGAGACAATCACTCAAAAGGGGGGAGTATAAATTTTATTTTTTCCCATCTATAAGTGTGTATGTATTCCATCTTGGTATTTGGGTGGAGAGGGAAACCCGTTATTTTATTTATTTGGACAACTTATTTTTTCTGTGTTTTCATTGCTTGCAAAAAATTCTTGTTTTTTCCCTCACTTAAAACTATCTAATAGAATTACGTTTTTATAACATATCTATAAATCTCTAAAAATAATGCTAAATATATATATTTATATATATATATATATATATATATGTGTGCAAAATATATTATGTGTAGAAATTCGAAGAATGTTGGAAAATAATGATTGTATTCTATTGTTTCATTTGTTTTGCTTTAATCATTGCTTTCAGCTTTTAAAATAATGATTATTTCTTTATAAATTGTCAAAAATAAAGGAAATTGTTTTAAAAAAAATGAACTCGTCAGAATTAGAAACGCTGCAAGCTTTTGAATTATTAAAAATGAATAATTTTAAAGCTTCTGTATTACATTACTTCGAAAAATTTCTTATGCATTGATAAAAATAAGAACAAAAAAAACAAACCTTTTAAATTTATTGAATTTTGCTTTATAATTTCAAAGCTAGGTATTCAGGGCAGCTTACATAAGATGCCTTGTTTTATAATGTTCAGTTCCAAAATATATCCGAAGTTTAAATGGCTGAATTACAATTTCATTCGAAGAGAAGATGAATGAGGGTTTCCCTCAAATTCTTATTTTTCAAACTTGATTTTTTGAATAATCAGTAATTAAAAACTCATATATTTATATGCGTAAGTGTCAACTGTATAATTGTACAGATACATTTTATTACTACTTATTTCAAGATTCAAATTTTTAAAAAAATATCCATATGTGTAAAATACCTTATAATATACCTTCTGTTAGAGGATAACTGAAATACAGGTAATTAAAATCCAGACATTTTTCGTAATCTCAACAATATACAAGTAGGGATTTTACATAAGTTACTCTGAAAATCTGCATTCGAAATTACGATAAAAATATTTATGTTTGATGCATATGCACCTAAAAAATATTTTCCATAAATGCTTACAATTCTTTGAATTTTTAAAATATCAAATTCAAATTTTAATCTATTGCGTAGCTAGCATTTTTTATATATTCCGTAAGTTTTGTACAATTTGGTTGAAAACTGCTTGTTTTGAGTGCAAAATATGCTGAATAATTTGTTGAATAGAAAGAAAATTTTTACATGGATGCAAAGCTAAGATGCTAACACTTCGGTATATAAAAATTATGAGCGTATCTGTAATAGATTTTGATATAATTATTTTAAAATTCAGTTCGATATTTGTTTGTATTATTATTCTTAATATTAAATAATTATCAACACAATAAAGTCATACTTTGATGTATTCAGAGATTACTAAGAATAGTTATAAATGACATTGTTGCAAATGTTAAGTATTTAATTACTTTAAATTCAAACCTATTAATAGGAGTGCACACGGCTAACAGATTGGTGTAGAAGATATAAAACGTACATTTAAAATAGATGGGAAAAGAAATCTGCACTGCCATAATGCATACGCTAAGGGCCCTGTAATTTTGGAGAATACCACTCTTACAATTACCTTTTTTAGGAAAAAAATATAAAAATTACAAATACAAAAATTAGACACATAATGTTTCATATGTTTTAATAACAAATGATTAGGGAATTGCATTTCTAATTAATTGTTGTGGGTTAACAATACCTTAAGTTTCCAATCGTACTCCTTTAAGTAGTTTTATACTTGTTTTTCGCAGAGCATACCTCTTTTAAAACCTGTACTACCAAAATATAGCTTTGCTTCTTTTTGTACTCCTGGAAATACATATAGATTATAAAAGGCAATTTTATGCAAGCTTTTATAAGTTCCTATTAACCCATCCCCGTCTAATTTCTGTTTTTATTATAAAAAAGTTTGGAATTGCTTATTTACTTGGGAAATGTATTAATTTCCAACAATTGGTTTGTGTTTAATGAACAAGATGCATCATTTGAGAATTTCCCTCAAAGCAAACAAAAATGATTTGGCATAATTTTAAGCTGAATATTACTAGTGTAACCTTTTTTCAGAGCAAAATGGGCAGTTCCAAGAGGAGAAAAAAGGTTTTAGTGTTTATTTCAAAATGATATTCCACTGATGAAGACAACAATTAAAATGACATTTCTTTTGTTAATTGTGTGCAGCCTTAAAAATGAGAATGCAAAACGCATACAAAGAGACACAGGGTTTGAATGCTAAAACTGTAATGTTTGACACTGTGCAGCACGGTGTTTTGAAAAATATCACACTATAACAATATTGTAAATGGTATATGGACACATGAATGAATATAAATATTTTTCTCTATAAAATTAGTAGATCAGTGCATTTAAAATGTCTTTGAACAAATATATTTATTTTTCTTTGTGATGCATATATTCATTTGTACACTTCCAGCTTCAGGAATGTTCTATAGCTTAGATAACCTTTTGATTCTGTTAAGGTACGTGCCTACCCAAAACTCACCGTTTTCGTGAAAATCTTCAAAAGTTTCTTTATTTCTTATTATTGAAGCCTACATATTTACGATTTCAAAAATGGTTTGCAAATACTTTTAGGGTAGTTAGTTAATGCATTATTCTAAGTTTATAATTTTTTTAGAAACATTAAAATCTGTATTTGCTTTTTCTAAAGAATTGTGATTTTAATTTTTTATTATGAAAAATTTCATTTCTTAAAAAGAATTTTTTACATTGAAATGAAATTTTACCAAAATGTTCAGTATATTTCTAGGTATGTTGTGAACCTCAAACATAGCCTTTAACTTCAATAACTTGAATTAAACTAATTATTTTGGGGCTATATTTTATTTAAAAAAGTGATATATACATATATCTTATAAAATCATATTGTGTGCTTAAGGTTTGATTTAAGTTTGATTAAGTATCCCTGTAAGTTTAAGAGATAACTGCATTTTTTAGGCTTCACAACACAGATATATGTGTATTAAACATGTTGAAACAAAAAGTGAAATATATTAATTAGAATTTACTGTATGAACTTAAGCATAAATGTCAAAATTTTAATTAATTGAAATGCAAAAAATACAAAGAATCCAAAAAAAAAAGTTCATTTAATTTTTTCATATCTTTTGAATTTACAATTTTATACAGACCATTATAACTAAAAACATAAGTGTTTCACTTTTTTTAAAAAACGTTTGCTGTGGAAGTATATTAAGACAATTTGCTTTGTTTAAGCATTTTTTTTTTGAAAAGAAAATCATATTTTTTTCTTATGTATCTTTGACATTTTTATCATTTGTAACTGTACATTTTATTACTGTACATTCTTGTACATTTCATATATTTTACAGGGAAAAAGACATCTACAAAACTGAATTTTTTTGTCTAATAAACACATATAGTTGTTTTTAGATACAGTTTGCAAAACAGACTAAGATTGGTATCTGAATATTATTTTTACATTTTGTGAATATTTTGGACTGAACTATGTCATATATTTTAGTACCTTTACGGTTCGAGTAGCAAATCTTAACCAATTTTGCGCTGAGGCTGATATTGAATATAAAAAGCACCTCGGCTATTCAAAAGTGAGGTGGTTTACTTTGAAACCAGCACACATACACCGCACAAATAGAGTGCATTTTGAAGTTATACGATCCGCTATTGTAATGTTATTTAAATTTGGAAAAATATCTTACACTTGGAAAAAAACATCACTCTTTCTATAGATAAAAACATACACTCTTATTTCTCTACAGCCAGACATTATTTTTCTATGAAATTACCCAGGAAATTAAATATGATAACATTTCAGCAGGTTTTTTATTGCACTGAAGAACGAAATATGATGATTATTCGTAACGATCCTACAAAAGAATGAAGAACGAACTTTGCATTTCTTTAAGAAATGCAAAGTTAGTCAAATAAAGGGGAAAATAAAAGTATTAAGTATTTAAATAATTATAAATATAAATTAATTTGAATTGAAAAATATCTGATCGACTATATCATATTATTAATAAATAGCTAATTCAAAAAAAATCCAGATAGAAAATTTATCATTATAATTAAGGAGATCGCCTCAAAATAATTTCAAATAAATTCCCTTTTTAAGTATACAGGTTGCCGTTTTTATTTTTCATAAAAAAAAATCAAAATATTTATTTTCCCAACTTTCTAGAGAACCAATTAATTTTCGATTAAAAAAAAATATATCTACACTTAAGAAATGTTACTTTCTTTCTTCCCTTGTTTTTTTAACAATAGAGATCGTAGGTTTAACAAAATATTTTTTAATTATTTTTACATTTATTTCTTCTAGTTTCTTATTCATCTTCTTTCATGAATGCTGAATTACTGTTCAATTCTTTTGGATGAAATTGGGGCTAAACTACTTTCTTACCTTACACCTTTTAGTGATGACATAACCTTAATTATTGAGAAATATTAGCTCTGTTGAAATTATTCAACAGAGCAAATTTTAAACATAAAATATAATTCGGTACAGAATTTTTCACAAACCACAATGATGCACAATTTCATATTAAAATTTTTTAAATTCATATTTATTGTTTATTTCATTTCTTGAATGTTCATTTGATTTTACTATTGCATTTGGTTACTAAGAAACATGTTTTATATAAAGTGTATTTATTCTTTCCGCTTTTAATGAAACAAAAATGAATTCATTAGTTTTCAGCTTAAAAGAGCAGGAATTGTAAAATAAGTAAGAATGTTCTGTTGAAAATTGAAACAATTGATTATTCAAAAAGTGCTTCCTGAGCCATATATATTGTTGTACTTATCAGGATAAAAATCTTTTTTTTTTCAGAAAAAGCATTTAAACCCAACATTTTCACATTTATCAGTATTAATTATGTGAGAGAATTTACAATCCTGGGATTTAAACATTCTATCTTTTACACTTTTGTTTTAGTAATTTCTGTTATCTCCAATACAGATAATTTTTCCCCACACACATTTATTCCGATTTTATAGGAAAGTATACTTAATAAGAATATAATATATTTTTGCTTTTTTAGTTAGTATATGTATAACGTATTATTTTCCATTTAATGTGATTCTCGGGAATAATAATCAACTCAATGAACATATTGAATTACAACTTACATGAAAGAATTGCTAAAATAAAAAAAAATATATTAAAATAATATTTTTGACCACTTTCAAAACACAAAAGCTAGATATTTTAGATTAAAGAGGCTCAGAATGAAACATTTGAAGACCGGAAACCGATAACAAAATCCAATTAATGATTCTTCCATTATTCTCTGTTGGTAAAACCAGAATACGCAGCTAGGAGCGATTTAAATATGTTCGCTCTACCCACCAACAAAACAACGTAAGCTTTTAATACTTGGCTAAAAACAGTTTTTCCTAGCTCTAATTAGTTTTTTAGAATGAGATTACGCTCCTAATTTTAAGGAAATTTTCACTACTAAATAATACAGAATGGAATTCATAGAAAATAATCTAATGTACATGAAATATTTTTTTTAAAATTAAATTCCATTTTCTTTATGGTATATTGTAATTAGTTCTTACTCTTTATTAGAAACACTTCTGATAATTTTAAGGTGCTTTGTCTTAACTTTTACAGGATAAGAGATCAATTTTCCTACAAAAAGGAATAATTTATTTCTTTCAATGCAAAATTCGCTGTATCTTGTTTGTTTTTGATTTTTTTAATAATATTTTGACATCTAAAGGAAACAAAAAAAATTAGATTCTGAAGTGTGTTTATTTTAAGAATAATTTTTCTTGAAAATTTATTTTTAAAATCTCATTAATAGCTTTATTTTTGTTTATGATTTCATAAAGCCATAAAGATGTCTCATCTGTATTTAGAATTATATTAACAAATATTATTATTCAGTATAAAAACAAAATCTTATTTTTCCTTACATATAACCGCTTAAGTTACATGTAAGGAAAAAAAAATCTTTGCCTTACATATAACCGTTTAGTGGTAAGCACGGAAAATGTGCAATGAAATGAGTTATAAAAGGGCTAATTTCTACTGAGAAAAATAAATGTAATATATATCATTCAAGATTAAAGTGCTATTGAATTATTGTTAACTCAAAAATGTCAGTATGAGACATGAAAAACATTATTATCAATCTTAAAAATGATCATACATTTACTGACATACGAATATTTTATTCAATGTATTTATAGCTAAAAACTGTTATAATGTTGAGTATAAAAATAAAAAAAAGAAAACAAATATATATCAAGCCTTTCTATTTTATACTTATTTATTTCTATTTTATATTTATTATGATTTCATTATACTTTTATACATGCATTTCTACACTATATTTAAAGCAAAATTAGTATCTTTGTGAGTAATATATTTTGCGTTATTAATTTATGCTGAAAATTATATTTTTCTATATAACTTATTTAATTGAATAATTAATATGGAATATTGGGGAATAATACATGCTTTTATAATTAGAATACAAATCTTCATTGATTAAGGGCACAAAATAATTCTGCAAATATTTTAATGCTTACAAAGTCATTTACTACGCATTTGTAAGTAAAACATTCGAGAAATATCTTAATATAACAGAAAGTTATGTTAATTGACTTTTATGAAAGATCATATTTAATTAATTCAAGAATGTATCAGAAAATTTATATTTCTCCTTTTTGAAATACGTCTCGAGAGTTAAAAATTCTAGCTACTAGTAGAATAGTAGAGACAGAATTACCCTTTGATACTTTTGAGGGTAATGGAAGATCGCTGCATCAAATATCGTAGAAATAATATTTATTTTAAAACCATAAGAATATGAGTTTCTGTAAGTCCTACAACAAATACGGTTCCAAATAAATGTGTTAAACATTATGCTCCAGTTCGTGCAATGAAACATATTCTAATACCATAATTTTATTATTATTTTACTATCATAAACACATAATTTAACAATTATAAAATTTAATGTTCCATCGTGGGAATTTATAAGAAATAATTATAAAAAATTTAATGATAGTTACATACATTTAACAACGAGAATATTGATTCATTTAAATGCAGTTCATGAAAGGTATTTTAATCATTAAAATTATATTTCGTTTACAATTTTCTTATGGAAAATAAGCAGAGAAAAGGATTTGACATCATCATATGTAGAAAATAACAATATGTTGAAATACCCCCTCATGTAAAAGATAATATTTTATAATATATCAGACAGTCATAACTATATCTTAAATTATTTTTGATTATCCTGAGAAATAATGATACATAATGCCATAAATCTTGTCTTCGTAAATCTGATATTCACATTCAAGATATATTTCCATCATCACAAAGTTAATATTTTAGGTAGATCGTTAATAGCTTTAGACATCAATTGCTGTTTCCATAGCCTATGATATGATCACCAAGACCCTTTAATAGAGGGAATTGGATTTCTGATGATCGAAAATAACTTTATAGAAAATGTTTTTCAGTAATTATTTTTTTGTTAAGACATTGTTATTTTCGTGGTTATATAAAATATATATATTACTTTTCACCACGAAATGTATGAAAGACAATAGATAAATCATTGATCAGAAGGAATATGAAAATGATATCTTTATTCATAAGACAAATGTTCGGCAAATGAAATTTATATACACTTGAGTATACTTTTTAGTCCAAAAATTTTTAGTGCAATCTAAAACTGGCTACTTAAAATTTCTAGTATCAATGGAAATAATTTTAAAAAGAAGCTTATTAACTCCTGTATATTATTATGAAATAGATTCAAAATTATTTATCATTTGTAGTTCTTTAAAAGTAGTACTTGTAGATGTAAGAATACTGCTTAATACTGTTAGCCCATACTATTTTAGCTTTGTATTATACGTTATTGAACGTTAAATTTGCATAAGTATATAATTACACAATCAGTATTAAAATACTGCTTATAATAAAGCATACTGCTTATAATAAAATATACTGCTTTATACAATATTTTTATATATTCTCAAATTCTTAAGATACTTATAATGAATATAATATACAACTGCATATTCTTTTAAATGTTTGAGATACGAGTTCATTGTGTTAAATAATCTTAAATTCCACATATTTTTTCATTTTTATTTATTTAACAATTTAGAAATTTAAAATCATTTTTTTTTCTATATTGAAATATCTGCATTGAATGGTTTTTAAACGCATTCAGATGCTTATAATCCTATGCAGAAACACATATTTCTTAAAATTTTTGTCTCGTTATTTACGGAAAAAAAAGAGGAGGGTATCCATCTACGTATTACTTTTCTGTACATATTATTTCATATTTTTAAATAAATTTCTCAAATATCTCTAATTGAAACAAATTACGTTTAGTTTTCTTTCGTCAAAGAAAAATAATTTTTCAAAAAATATTTAAATACATAAAAATTAGTGAGAATGGAAATACTGGTATAGAATGTTGAATAATATAAATAGTTTCTAAAAAGTTAATATTTACTACAGACATCTTGGTAAAACAGTAAATAAACAAAACACCCCATACCACTGTATTAATATTTCAAATTACTAAAAGGTTGATTAGATAGACAATAGACCTAAAAAACTTCGATAATCATTTACACATACTGTAAAAAGTTTGAAAAATCTAGAGAAATTTAGTTTAAGTGCATACGTAGCAGAATTTCTGAAATATGACTTAGAAGAGTATAAAACTACTATTCATTAAAATGTCTTTAAAAATTTTAATAAGTAATAATTTAAAATAAAACAATTTAATTTTTTCGTAGAATTTTGTACACACAAGGACGAAAATGAGCAAATAATTTAACACATTTTTATAAACAGATATGCACTTTTTAATGAGATGTAGAGATTCAGTTTAGAATTAAAATATATATGTTGGAAAGATTAATTTAAAAAGTGCGCCTGCATAAGTATGTTAACATAAAAAAAATTGCAGGATATAAAATATAAAAATTAAACATTCATATCAAATAACGTTTTTTTCTAATTATTTTCTTTTTAAAATTCTTTGCTGCATAGTTAATTTACTGTCTTCAACTACACCAATGTGTGATGACAAAGATTCAAAAGTTCTTTCAAGAATTTTCAGAAAGAGTTTTGATAAATATATATTTCTATCTTAATACGATAAATTTCTCAATATATTTCAGATATTAGCATAAATTTTATTAATTTATTCTTAATTTGGGACGTATTTTCATAGACCTAAACAAAATATCTTGAATTATTAATATAATTATATATATATATATATTTCTTACAAATTAATATTTATTCAAATGAGGTATACTTTGAAAAACAAAAAAGTTTTTGCTTTCCCGTCAAATGGATACATTACACCAATGGACAATTGCTGAAAATGGTTCACAGGAAACGAAATGTATTAAACAATTGTGCCAAGATAAATGCCTGGTAAGAGAAAATGATGTTGCAAATTATTTTAGATATTACAATAAATAATATTTATTGATCCGGAATATATAGAAGGTTTTCCAATACTTTGAAAAGAAAAAGTATTGTTGCATATATAACGGCAGAAAAATACATATGAACATCATTAAAACCTTTAAAAAAAGGACCAGTTTGAAGTTTGACCACCATGAAGTACAATACAATACTTCACGTGTCATACCATTTCTTGCACACGACATTCTTTATCAACTGTAGAGTTTATATTTTTCACTTCTTTATTATATTCATTTGGATTATATTTTCAATAAGCAACCCAAAACATGTCAAAACCTTTGTAATGGTTTTAGATTCCTGGAAACATCCTGGAAATACTGAATAATGAACACTCTAGCTTTTTAGATATTGGGTAATAGCGACTGTCGATGGCATAGTGCAATGCCATCCTTGAAAATAAATAATCTCTGGCAGCACTACAGGAAAAGGTAAAATAAAGCTGTACAACTTCATTAATGTAACTATGGCCGTTTATTTTTCCAGATACGTTGGACTTTCATTTCTTACATGTAGCCTGAAACCATTAATCAAGATATCGGCCCATACACTGTATGTTGAATGTCGGTGTCACTGTATCCTGGATATTTTCTGGAAATATTGTGTGCGACTCTCATGCTTGATCAATAGAGGTCTACAATTCAGTTGCGGATAAAATCTTCTCTCACCTGAGACTAGTATTCCTTAATAGTAGTATTCCCATAGCAGTAGTATGCCATCAATAGTAGTATGCACATTCTTGGTTGGTCCAGTTTGGGTGTTCACCTTTCCATTAAAATCGGGCAATTCAAAGCAATGGTAAAGACACAACAGTGGTCTGCAGGTGTAGAAACCTTCTCCTCCCAAACGACTTGATACATTATTAAATCCTCTCTGTTTTGTAGCACAAATTATTTGCTTGTCATCATCTGTTTTGCACCGCGTTTTAGTGCATTGGTTCCTATGGCTGATATATCAATCAGTTATTTAGATTGCAAAAACTACCGACATCTGCTTTTGTGCAAGTTCATCGTAAAAAGAAAGAACACCCGAGTTAGTGGTCAGTTAAAAAAATTGTTCTTTGATTTTTTTTTTTGAATTATTTAGAGTCATTTCCCTTCCTCTGCCACCTCAAGTGTATAACCAACTATAATACGCTGTATTAAGTGAAGCAGTTTTGCTGGGGAGAACGCGAGATAATGATCATTCCCCCTCGAAAACCACCCACGTACTATAAGTAAGCAATTGTTTGTCGAAATTGCCCCCCTACTAGCTTTCGAATTTAATTATCGATGAACAGGGCTGGAGACAAACATACATAACTCTTCCCACGCAGTTTCTTGAAAAGAAATAACAGACGAAGGCATAGACGAGCCCACGATAGTGTTCACAAAGGAGAGTATGCAGTAAGAAATGAAGAACAAATTCGAACGACTCTTGGGGAACTAGAGTAGGAAAAAACTCCTCTGAATGATCTCTTTTCATAGTCGAGCAGAAGACCTGGAAAAGCAAGTCTTAGAACTAGAAGACATGATTTGTAGGTTTTCTAGAAGACAAGTTCATAGTTCAAGGTCGTCTTGTAGATCTACCAAAGCAAGTTGAGGATTAATAAGATTTGTTAGGTTAAAAGATACCAAACGGGAATGGGTCACTCAGACATCCAGGTCTTTAGTTCTTCGTCCGTTTTGTAATCGATTTCAGCACTTATATGACTTATCTTCAGATCAAAATCTGAATTGTTTTCCATTTAAATATAATTTTACTATTAATTAAATTTATTTTACTAATTTAAAAATTTATGAAACAATTCTAAAACTCTCGCGTTTTCATTACTTATTAATTAGAAAACGTAAAAAGTATTTATATGTTATACATACTAATACAAAAAGTTTTCTAATGCATTTATAAATCTTCCAAGTAATATATTTAACTATCAACATACATTTTAGGGTTTGTAATATAAGATTAATTTGAAGATGTCTTGATAAAACAGTTATATATGTATATATTAACGAATTTGAACAAATCTAAGACTGAGTTTTATAGATAATGTTATATGAAAATTTTCCCTATATTTAAATTCTTATTATTAAGTATGAAAAAAGTAACAGTAAAATATCAATTTAAATGTTTAATATATTTAGTGTTTTCTTTATTTATTTATTCCTTTTACAAAAAACATAGGAAATGATAATGGGGAGTCTGAATCTCCTATACCGACAATGTAAATTTTGGTGTTTACTATGTACCTAAATCTATTACAGATAAAAATTTGATTTTTTTTAATCACGTAAAATATATCTTCCTTATTATACGGAAATGAATTCTTATGTAATATTTAAATTTTTATATCAATTTAAAAATATTATTATATCAGACATAATAAAATTTCACCCTTTTTTCATGTAAAATATTTGCAAAAATACATTTTTAATTTTTCACAAACCGCTAATTTCAGAATATATTAGCAAGCCTTATTAATATGTCCCACAACGATTGCACACATATGAACAGTTGTTTCTCAGGAAATGTACATCAAATATGAAAAATTCACATTTCGAGAAAAATGAATTTTAATGTAAAAGTATTTACCTATTACACGCCGAATATACCTGCCCCATACTCTAAATTATTCACATTGAAACTTTAAAATTTTCATTATTATTCGCTGTCAAACTTTCTATTAGATCAATAGCTGTCCATTCGCGCAAAACCTTTTAAATCTATTATTAGTACTATCACGTGACGAACAAACGAGGGAGAGAAAATTTACAAATACGCTTTTTTCCTACATTCCTCAGTTATTTTAACACTCCACAGGTGGATCAATTTGACGTACCAGATAAATTTTCAATTTCTTATTGTTTGCTTCAATTTTACTCACATATAACTTAAATTAATTAATTTAAAAACTTATCGTTAACTTTGATTTTAATAACATGTAGCTGATATAATATTGAATTTAATAGTTCATAATTTGCTTTAATTTTAATTACATTTTATTCAGTTTGAAAACTTATCGTTACTTTTAATTTTAATACAGAATAAAATTTACTATTTCCCATTTCTCGATATTTAATCGTTTATTTTAATTCTTATATTGAATTGAGTACTTCAATAATTAGAAAAAATTACACCCTAGGTGGCTAAATCGTTTCTTGAAAAAAACTTTCGATTGGATTTTAATTCATTTTATTTCATTTATTTCTGAAAAACAAATGTTAATAGAATAATACAATGTTCTTATAAATGGTAAATATTTCTTTTTGATTAATATATGATAAATATTACTCTTATTAATTTAAATTATTTTACAATGTAAAGAAAAACATACATTTGTGTCCTTGATCTGTGATTCTTGTTTAAAACTCAATGTTGTCATTTTATTATATATCATATACCATAATCTGTGAACGTCCAAGCTTTATATTTAATGTCCCAAATTTTACAAATGTGAAATTGAAGTGCTGCTAAACTCAGTTTTCTCTTTCTGCTTCATCAATACTTGCTAAATTCAGTTTTCCTTTTATATGAATATAATTGCTAATATGTTAGTTATCTTTTGCAAAATTTAGATTCTGTGATTAAATTATATTAAGCGTTTTTATACATTCAGAGATAATTTTCTTCAAAGAAATTTACATCAATTTATATTGATTAACTACCATAAAAAGTATTATATTTAAATGTATATATTAATTAAAATACTTTTTTAATTTGAAATATCACCATAAGAAGCTGACTTTTAATGAATTTAAAGAAATCTATTCTTTCATATATATGCATAATTATTATTTATTATAATAATGCATCTTAATAAATTTAATTTTGATACTTCTTAATTCTCCTTCAAAGTAAGTATAAGACGCATGTTACTGAATTAAACTTTTTACAATCCCTTTCAGCACTGGAGGGAGGGAAAAAGAAGAGTTTTCCTGAGAAAGCTGCTTCTTACTGCGGAGTGTCATAATGAGCCCAGTCCTTTTTAGATTTTTTGCCTAATTCGGACAAACAAATTCCTCTAAAATCAACAATTCAGTAGAATATTTTGATTTTTAAATATAGTATTTAAAGTGTATTTAACTTAATATATATGAAAGAAAAAAATTAAATGAAAATCATGTCTTATGCAAAAAATTACAAAACATTATTACATAAAAAATTAAATGTATTGAAATCCTAATAATGGAAAATAATGGAAACAAATTAACCGGTTCACAAGACAAATTTAAGTGTCTTGATTTCCAACAATTCAACGAATATAAATACATTGGGAAGTCAAATATAGTAATCATTGGAATATAAATGTTAATTATATATTTTTTATACTTTATCACATGTTCAAACAATTAATTTTGTTTATATATATATATATATATATATATATATATATATATATAACACAATGTATAGTATAATTAATATTAAATAACTGTGATAATTTTAACGATGATTGAAAATCTTTTTAAAATGTGAGAGGTAAAAAATTGACAGTATTTATTGATGAATTATTGATGCAGAAAATGATTATGTTCATTAAACATGTCTGTTATTTATGCGACATGTTATGTAAAATAAAACAACAAATGCGTAAAATAATCAAATGTATTTATGTATTACTAGTAAATCCAGTTTTTTTAAGCATTTTAAAATGAGATAATAAGCATTATATTCGAAAGATCTCTAAAATATTTATGCAAAATACTGTTAAAATGTCAAAGAGTCAAATTGACATTTATATATTTATGCAGCTATAAGAACTTTTACCTAATAATACTTATATTACTATTTAATATGCTGCAAATATATGATTATTAATAAATATTCATAACTTTCATATTCTTATTTAAATGTTATCATTATTATTTTGATGATTATTTAACATTGATGATATTTTAATTGTATTAAATTTTGAGCTATTAAAGTAATATTTTACATTTCGCATTATTTAATGTATATATGTAAAAAGCTTTATTTCATATAATGTTAAATTAACTATTCCAAAATCTAATTTTAAACAAAAATTTATCAATCTACTATCGATGCATGCTAATCGAAGAGGAATTAATTGTATAGGTACTTAATTTGAATACAAGCGCTCTTAGAACAGATGAAAAGTTCCAGGAATAAAGCATGTACTTCATTTCGCTACGAACAATCATTAATTTAGCACCGAGAGTTTCCGGAATCTCTTCCATTACTTATTCAACAATTTTCAAATTACACTCCTCTGAAATTAAACGTTGCTCTGAATTTTCATCATAAAAGTGAACCGATATTTGGATGCCTTAAACATGAAACAAAGGACAAATTTTAATGTCATGGTATCATACAGTAAATGTTTAAGTTAATTGATAAATATAAGCATATAGTTATTGCTAGTAAATATATTTTACTCGCCTAGTTCTATATTTAATTTAAAACTCACATTCAATAAGCAGTTCTCCTTTTCGACAGGTATAATTAGTTCTCAATTTGCATTCCATTAGAGTTTTACTTTGTGAGGAAAATTATACGCACAAAAGGGATACATAAATATTAGGAAACAAGAAAAAGCTGTGTATTTATGAAGTAATACGAAACACATGAAATTATTTATGATTAAACAGATCAAGTATTTTTGTTTATCAATTGTGTTGTTGGAGCATGTCTTGATGTAACACATTTTAATATTGATAAACATTGGTCATCATTAGTTTTAAATTGATTAATAAGCAAGTATTGAGGATCAAATACGTCATTAAAGTAAAATTATCATTAAAAGCCTTTTATGGATAAATTCGACATTAAAAGCACTCCTAAGATATTGTTAATCTTAAAATTTCTTTTAAAATGCAAATTCTGAAAATTGGTGTTATAAAAGAAATTCTCAAGTGTTCTGGTTTAATTAGATACAAAGGATTTAGAAACTTTTCGCATGGATGACTTGTCATAAATTATAAAACTTAGTTTAGTTTTTATTAACGTCACACTAGAAGCAACACGAGGGCTATTGGCGACGAACTTCGTAATTTTGAACCACTGTCAAGTGACGAGGACGACACCTGAGCTGGCAGCCCCCCGCTACTAACATCCACACCACGCCTTCGGGAGGACTTTGGGCCCCGAACAGATTTAACGTGCATCAGCCCCGGTCCATCAGTCTTTGGAGGCCAAGGTTCGAACCCGCGACTGAACGAAAACCGCTGGCCGCTAGTCCACTACCTTGACCACTAGGCTACCACGGCTCGCATGAATTATAAAGCAATATATAAAATAGAAACATAGCATATAAGAAAAAAAATTATAATTGTATAGTTAAGAATGAAAGAATAATTTTATTGTTTTTACAAGACATTTCCTAATTTCTTATATAATTTTATTAAATTCATCATCTGCGTCAGAAAATGACAGGCCTATTTAATATGGTTTTAAGCTTAAGAATTAACTTTGATATTAGGGGAAGGGAAAATAAAATATCAGCTTCTTTTCACCAATTGGAATATTTGTATTGCTTTCTGAATCTTATAACATAATTCTTTTTTTTAAGAAACTTCTTTTTAAACTTATTAATTCTAGTATTTTTATTATGTTTTCCACATACATTATTCAATAATATCTTACTTGCAGTTGCAATTAAATATTAATTTCAGACAAATACGTTTTGTTGAGATGGATTAATGTTTAGAGGAGATTTAAGGAGCACTAACAAATATTATTACAGGAAAAGTTATGACTACGCAATGTATATAATTTATTCTAATTAGAAATTGAAAAACAAAATATTTCAAAAGTACTTAAGACAGTAAAGTTCTGTTTGATTGCAGATTTACACCGGCATGATTACTGTTAACTTTATCAAAAGGAATGTCTCATTGTAATCAATTATTTCATTTTACTGCGTAAATTTAATTGAATTCAACTTGTACAAAGACAGCACATAGCAAAACTAGAAACAAACATTAAGATAAATGTCACCTAATATTTATTTTAAAATTTATCTTATTACTCAATTAACCTATCAGACAATTTGATTCTCACCAGTGAACATTTGACAAACATCCTCTTTAAATGAAATGGAAGAGATAGCTAAATAGTTTTTTCGTCTATCGACTTCGCTTACATTTTTTTCTTAAAGAAGACTTTTAGGGTATTACGCGATGTATTAATATCTTCATTTTTATTTCTGGTTACGCCACTCGTGAGGTTAAACATGTTTGAAGATTGATCTTTAATATTTCCATATAATAATTTTTTTTTACTGAAGTGTTTGAAATTTGCTTTTAAATGATAATTTCTATTATTTAGTTTTTATACGATTACATCTGTTTTATTGCTGCAACCTTATTGCTATACTAATTTTAGCTTTTAGCTTTTCTTAATACTAAATGCTCGGTTTCATTAACGTTCCTGTCAGATTTTCACTCATTACAAAAATTTTTCCCCTTCAAAAAACCGGGCTTTTTTTTTAAAAAAAAAAAAAAAAAAAAAAAAAAAAATCAATCTTGCTAGTTTTTCGTGTATATATATATATATATAAGTGTGTATAATTAAAACAATATTTGATTTATTCTAAAAATAGTTGTAATAAATTGTAAAAAATCAACACATACTGGAACATAATAAAACACCAAACAGTTCCTTAAAATTACAAAGAAAACTTTCAGATACTTCTCATAGATTCTAGAAAAAATGAAAGAAGAATGAAAATATTTTAAATGAAAAATGTTAGAAAATTACCACACAAAATAATCAAGAAAGGGAACAATAATAAGAAAGTACACATGGCAAAAACAGCTAGATGATAAACTTCAAGATATAAAAAAGTATGTGCAAAAATCTAGAATAGGCAAAAATACTGAACCTTTTGCAGCATTTTAATTTTCTTTTTTCATTTTATAAAATAAAAAATAAGATATGCGCAAGGAATGCAATATATTATACTCTAAATAGTAATTCTCAAACATTATCTAATGTATTATAAACGGGATAGATAATTTCCTATACACACACTCACACACGTACACACACACACACACACATATATATATATATATATGTGTGTGTGTGTGTATGTATATATGTATAGTTATGTATATAATTTACTGAAATAAAATTAGTTTTATATATCGCGAAAATTTGGAAATATTTTACTTTGTAATGATTTTAAGAAAAGTATATATATTATTTTTAGGCTATTTTTATTTGAAAGTTTAACACAATATATATCATCACATTGCACATTTTTTCTGAAGTACTTTTTTTTATTTTAAGTAATTGAAATATACGATTATTCATAAAATACATATAATGATACACCAGAAATGTGTATTCAAAGATTTATTTCTTTATTTTATAGTTCAGTTTTTTCTATATTTTTTTCTTGTTATACTGCTTAAATTTAAGTGGTAATTAGATTTAAGAAGTTTTATTAATTATTTGTTATTATTGAGCTCAAATTGGATTAACAAGAAAGAAAATTGTATGATATACATCTGAATGAATCATACCATCAGGTTTAATAAGATATGAGAAGCTGCTAACAGATGTAATTATCTCATGAAAACAAAATTTTATCAACAAACTAATTTAATATACTATGTTAATCATTTTATTCTTAAAACTAATGAATTAATAAGCAAATCTCAGGAGTGTACCACAAATTAAATTGAAGAACATATATTAAAATTGCAACATTCCAATTCAAAGCCATGATTTCAAAACGAGTTTTATTACATCTACTAATTTTGACTGTAACGATGCTTAATATATGTATTTGTGAAAAATAAAAACACAAGTCACCATTTAAGAGGTGACGTGCAATTTACCTATAGAATCTGGATCGTCATTTACGTATAATCATCGGACATTTTAGTCGGAATGACAGCGAGGATCATTGTTAAAGACATATTTCATCTCATCTACGCACATTAGCAATCATGTGTGTCGTTTTACAGGATTTATTCGGTATAGATTATCAATGACAGGGGTAAATAAGTTTTGAAAAATGAGTTATAATATACGTTTTTAGATATTTCTACAGGAATCCCTACTAATTGACATCTATGTCAGTGCTATAGCTCGAAAACCAAAAGTTACATTCTGAGGTGGCTATAGGATGCCTAATACGAAGCAACAGAAAATAGTTTTTCAAATATAAGAGGAATAAAAGAGAAATAAAGGTAATATATATGAATATAAGCATATATATATATGATTATTGGTTGATAACTCTCACATAGGTTTAGAAATTAAATTAATCGTGAATTATTCATGCATCACAATAGTAAACATCGCAGCTTAGAGAAATAATGAACTTCGTAGTTTTTCCTCTTTATATTTTTAGAAGTTGATAATTGGGATGGGAAATTGGATCAATACGATAAAATAGTGGAATTGTGTTTTTTTAAATTTCTTATTTCATTTTTAATTAGTCAATTAATCTTAAAAATAAAAATTTACGTGCAGTACTCACATATTATGCATTTTTTCAGTCATATGTATTTCTCAATCATTTACTTGCATCTCACGACGTTCAATTCGAAGTTAATCGAATGAAATTTTAGATACATATCATCAATTTTATCATAAAAAAATGTATATCGTACAAAAAATGCTTCTTTTCATATAATACTTGTTGAAGTCATTTATCATATACATTCCACCGAAATATTATTAAATTTGAAGAAACACTGGTATTTGACTAATAAAAAAAATTTATTTTAAATATGCACTCTAGCTCTGCATTCTGTTTTATTTTACTATTCCCATTTTTCTCAAGAAAGTTAAAGCTAACTTTATGAAAATCCAGTCATTATTATTCTTTTTGTCTCGTTTTCCTGATCAACGATTTTTTTCAAATTTTAGAATATTTTATTCGATCCTCTTATCAACTTCAAATCACTACGTTTATGAGTAGCTCTTAGTTTTAAGTAACTTTTTCCATTTACTGAGAGCAAATGAAAAAATTAGTTTTCCATAAAAAAAAAGTTAAAAAACTCAAAGAATAGAATGATTGTTTCCGTTACAAAAAAAGATAACGTTTATTTATTAAAATTGTTCACCTAGTAAATTTATTCCTTGGTTGTAACTTCCGTTTCCTTTTATATATTCGAAGACCAAATAATTGAAATAAGGTTCATTCAGAATGCTTACTTTCTTACTTTAATGTATTATAAAAAAAGAGCAAGGGATGATTTTTTTTTTTGTAAACTTTCAATAGATGCACTTAGAAAAGATATAACTTTCTTATTTTTATTGGAAAGAATGTTTTCGGAGGAACGAAAAAAAAAGGTTTTAATTTAAACGTTTATCTCTTTATACTTCAACTTAAGAGAAATTGTTTCATTAATCTGAAAAAATAAGTAACAAATATGAATGCCAGTGTATAGAAATGCCAAATAATAATAATGTATGAAAATTTCAATGTAAATAAAAAAAATGTATTAAAATTTCACATGAAACTTAGAAAATATTCACTATTGAAACTTATAATTTTTTGTAAGAATACATGGCATTAATTATTCATCGATTGTACGTGTTTTTGTGAGGCTGAAATGTTTTCTAGATGGCCGATAATACGTTGAAGATGATTCAAGCCAGGGCCTCCTTTGTATGTCAAAAAATGAATGATAATATAAAAAAATCGGTTACCAGTTTCAATTGGACAGTCCAATAAGTATTCTTGAATTTTCTGAGAGTATCGGAACTGATAAAAAATTCACAAGGCATTTTTTTTAACCAAGACAATATGCCGCGTTGTCAGACTAGAGGTTTCCAGCCGAGTACAACATCCCAGTGTTATACCATATATATATATATATATATATATTATGGCCAATGTTACTAATTATTCTAATTAAAGAATCAAACTATTAATAACAGCACATTTAATATTGACGTTTAACATTAACATAAAATTGCACATACTGGACGAGACATTTTCCAATAACATTTAATAGCATAAAGTAATCAATCGTCTTTAACTTCTAACACAACTTAGCGTCAAAATATCTGCGAGACATCAGCAAGGGCGTCTTCCTCGTTTCAAGGATTGCAATTGACTTTCCTTCAAGAGCAGAGATTGAGCCCTCTATGATCGGGTGTTTCTTCTAAAAACCGACACTCGACCCACCTGGAAGAAGATGACCTCAGCTTTTTGACTCCATGAAAAAGAATGATTGTCTTAACGTAAAAAATAAAGCTGAAAAGAGAAAATTCAAAATTAGTAACAAGTTGATAATTCGAACAGCATTTATCAATCTTGGAACATCATCATCTTCGTAAATCACTGTTGTCTATAAAGTATCTCGTCTTCGGAAATCACTGTCGTTTATGAAGTATCATCGTCTTCTTTGTCATCCGCTTTTTTCTTCTCTTTCTTTTCAACGTCTTCATAAAACATAGATAAATCTTGCCATATTTGGGGGGAAATAATCATAATCGGAAAAAAGTCATAATTGGTAGATTCACAGTCAAATAAATGAAGTATAATTGGATAGTTTATGTCACACACTATCTTCTTATAATTTCTGCACAAGTAGTAATCCGATGATGATTTATATTTTTTGCTGTACTTTTTAATGGTCCTAGGTGATAGATGTGATACGCATATGAAGGTAAATAATCTTTATGAATGGGATTAAGGAATCCTTCATTCTTTCCTTTTTTCGGTTTTCTTGTATACAATGCACACAAATAGCTATTGGTCATTCAATATTTTCTTTCAATTTAGGAATAAAGTAATCGTCTTCTAAGTGTTTCTCTGTATTTTTAACTTCCATATGTCCCTTTTAATGAGCATTTTTAATTATTTCAATTTTCATACTTTCAGGCACAACCATTACTTCTTTACCGCCAACAAACTCATTTTCTGAAAAAGGTAAACGTCGCGGTCATTGATACATTGGTTCATTATTTTTAGTTAAAGTATTTAATTCTATGATTGTTGATTTAATCTTCTTCAGTTGGTAATTTAATATAAATTGACGCACTTCATCTTTAATGGATTTTGAAATATTTTCTTCAATTTCATCAAAGTTAATGTTACCTAGCAAAACCGATAAAACGTAACTTTCTTCGCACGGAGACATTTATTATTGAAAATCCCTTTTTAATTATTATAACTTCACCTTGCAAAATTACAAGTCCTTTAATACCATTATGTGGTATCGTGCCATTTTCCACGACACATATATAAGAAATACACTTAAAATTATCAATTTGTATCTCTCCCATAAATATACATAAGAGCTTTATTTTACAATTCCTTATCCAGATAAAATTGAATTACACTGATTCAGTTCATAAATAATTAACTTTTCAATTATATTTTTAGAAATTAACGTAACTTAACTTTCAGTATCTATCGATAAGTTAATATTTAAATTAACAAAACGAACCATTTTGAACAGTTATGTTTGTTTCGCAATATTGAAAGATTCTACGTTATGATTGGGTTTGGTTTCCTTATTTAATTCAGAACATTCAGACGCATTAAGTCCAAAGTTTTGACATTTGAAACATTTTAAGCCTTCATTCTTATGTATACAAAATTTAGATAAATGTCCTTTACCACCACAATTAAGACAAAATTTAGTATTCTGATCATAATTACTTGATCGTTTCGGATTCACAAAATTATTCAGATTTTTGTTTTACTTTACTAAAATTATATTTACTTTTTCTCTCATAAAATAAATTTTGATAACCTCGTAAGGCTTTAGTTTTTCGCGAAATTCACGTATATCTTTGCAACCTTACAAAACTAATTTATTTTCATTTCTCTTATATTATAAGATAATTTCTCTCATAATATATTGCATTAATGCGGTATCTTCAATTCTCCCTCGATTACCCAACTTTTTCATTATAAAATAATATTCCTGTATAGACTGAGATTCTTTCATTTTACGCTTACTCAATATTTCATGCAATTGGGCTGAATTAGTAGTGACCTCAAATTCATCTATCAACACACGTTTTAATTCCTAGTATGACGTAATATTCAATTCACTTCTAACAAATAATAAAGCATTACCACCAAGCGATCGTTCAGCGAAAATAAACTTTTGTAGGTCAGATAAATTAAAAATATTAGCAGCGCGCTCAAATTGCTCAAAACAAACTGAAATGTTTTCATGCAATTCGCCATTAAAAAAGGAAGTAACACTTTCAACGTCTGAAAAGCTTATACAGATGTTTTAATTTCGAGTGGCACCATAATCATAACACCGTTCTTCAGAATAAGCTGAATTATGATTCAGCTGCCAGAACATTATATATATTACATTCAGACCAGAACATTAATGATTCAGCTGCTGAATCTTTGATGATCTGACTCTGCACTGATGAGATTTCATTTGTTACTACTCCCGTTTCGCTTTCTGATTGATTCGAATTTTGAATATCTCGATATAGCGAGTTAACATCAATTAACAAAACTAATATTTTCTTCATTATTTCCTTTTAAGTTCCGTGGAATACAATATTCAGAATAAAACAAATATTAATCAATTCATGTAATGAAAAAGTATCATTAATTGTTTTTAATTTAGACTTAAAAATTAGAGTCATTTACTGTGAATTCGAAACCAGTGAAGTTTCTTATTCTTCCCCTATTTATAGCAACGCCATCTGTATCAAAAACAAACTTATGTAAAATTTTTATTTTTCTTTCTTCAGATTCTTTAGTGTGTCGCTTATCACAGTAATATCATCTAGCTTCAAATTTAAATTTGTAAATAAGAATAAATCTGAATCTCACCTCAAAATCTTGAATTTAACCTTTAAGTCAGCACACAATTATCCAATAAGAGGAACACTTTTTTTTCTTTTCACAGTCAGTTCACAGTTTAATCATGAATCCTACACTATCACGAGTTTTATATCCTAATCGAGTCCTAATGTGCTTTCATACTTTTCTGAATTTACATCCTATTCCCTATTCAACTTCTGATTTGTGGGATGGCCGATGTTACTAATTATTCTAATTAAAGAATCAAACTATTAATAACAGCACATTTAATATTGACGTTTCACATTAACATAAAATTGCACATACTGGACGAGTCATTTTCCAATAACATTTAATAGCATAAAGTAATCAATCGTCTTTAACTTCTAACATATTATAGCGTCAAAATATCTGCGAGACATCAACAAGGGCGTCTTCCTCGATTCGATGACTAATTGATTCCCTTCAAGAACGGGCTCTCTTCATTTGTAGAAGTAGCTCCCTCTATGATCTGCTGTTTATTCTACAAACCGACATATATATATATATATATATATATATATATGTGTGTGTGTGTGTGTGTGTGTATGAAAGATATTAAACGTTTTGTTAAAACATTCATAAATTAGTACAAATGCATGACCGATATGAACAGTCCTTTTTTCATAATAAGGTATTGATTGAATCTAGTAGAGAGAGCGTTACGTACTGATGAACTCACCGCGGTTTCGGCTACTAAGGCCGAAGCGAGAGACCAAATGAAGATTACAGATGTGAATACAGAAGAGTAAGAGAAGAGAGAGAGAGAAATTTCTCTTACAATGATTCTTATATTATGGATTTTCCGTAATATAAGTCATGGAACACATGGCACAGGATTATTGATTCAAGGAAATTTTAACTTTTGACTGATAGTCTAGTTAATAAGGATTATTTTAACAGATTTATGATTCTGCGAAAGTGGATTAAATAAATTTATGAGTGTGGAATCTAATAAATAATAGGATAATTTAGAACTGGATCAGAATATAAAAAATAATTTCTTAGTTTTTAATTAGAGAATGAGACAGAATAGAAAATTAAATTATTGTTAAGAGAAATCATTAAAATAAAGCTCAATAATTACACACACACATACACATATATATACATATATATATATATATATATATATATATATATATATA
>BMAW01037947.1:451696-481191 GCA_019974015.1 Nephila pilipes | reverse complement strand
TCACCACTAATGAACTCAATTTTCAAAAATATGTAGTAATAAATTTCCCTCAATTTTCTTATTAGATTGAAGTGATACAAATATAAAAATTAAGTATTTTACTTACTTATAAATTTATGTAATACCTTCACTCATATGTAAAGTGGGATCAAGATATGACTGAAAATAAATAACGTTATTCTTAATTTCTAGTCAGTTGCGAGGCAGCCATTTTTTTAACTATCCGAGGGGTTACGGTAACGGTAACGGCTAAAATTACGAGGTACCTTTTTTAAAATTAAAAACATACCCTCTCATCAGAATTACTATTAAAAAGTTAAAGTGCATCATTTATTAAAATTTTAGCTTAATTGTAATCAACTATAATTATTGTGATCAAGGCAACAAGCGCCTGGGCGTTCGGCAGAGTGAGGAACTGCCGAAACAAAGTTGGAAAATAAAGTTACGAAAGCGCATTGCCATTGGACGCTGTAGCCAGTAAGCTAAGAAGCATATATAGCAATGGGCGGAGAGAGAGTTAGGGGGTGGGACTTCAGTTCGAAGGCGAAAACGACTTAGAGAAAGCTGTCATCCGCGGGTTTTTGAGAGGTTGTAACTAGATAAAAATAAAGTTAAAATTAAAATGAAATAAATAGAAATGCCGTACCGAAACCAATTTAAAGAAAAATGCAATTTAAAAGTTTGAGGGAAAATTTAAACGCGAGGAGATTGAGTTTGAAAAAAGAGAATTAACATGAATTGAGCTATGCGCCACTAGCGACGCTTGGTGGTTAAAATTGGTTCTAACTTAGGAAAATGGAAAATAAAGAGTGAACAAACTTTTAAGAGCTTAAATCACTAAGATTTCGAAATTTTGAAAAAATTTTGAAAGTGATCGACAGTGTTACGCTAGGTCCATTTTGACCATGGGACATTGCCACTTATCGATGTGAAGTCCTGAATTTAAAAATTAAGCAGGATATCACTAATGAATTGCTTCAATGCGCTCTCAGTCTTTTTAAGACTGGGAAATGAATATAAGAGTGTCCGAGAGCGGCTCTTGGTCTTTTTTGCGATGATGCGATTGACGCATCATACGCGGGGAGTTGTTGAAGCAGTGCATTATGTATTTGAGGGATCCTATTAAAGAAATTAAATGATTGTTTTTTAATGAACTCTAGAATTGGTTTAATATTTAGATCTTTATGTAGAACTTCATTCCGGACAAACCAGGGAGCATTAATCATTTTCCAAAGGTGGATATTTTGAAAGACGTGCAGTCGTTTCAGATGGGTTGTTGCCGCAGACGCCCAAGTAGGCGACGCATACAACATGATCGGTCTTAAGATCGACTTGTAGAGCAAAATTTTTCCGAGGGATTATTATTTTAAGTGGATCGCTTTTGAAGCACCAGATCATTTTTCAATTTTTGATCATTTGCTTCAATTATAATTACATTTAGCTGAAATGTATTTAATTTAATAATGTATCGTTTGCTTTAATTTTAATTACATGCCGCTGATATAATATTCAATTTAATAATTTATCATAATTTTAATAACTGAAATATTTGCTTTAATTATAATAACAGAAATATTTGCTTTAATTTTAATAACGGAAAAGTTTACTGTTGTCCATTTCTCAATTTTTCATCTTTTACTATAATTAATTTAATAATCATTATAAAAGGCACATCTTTGGTAGCTAAATCTGTTATTTGCAAAACTTTGAATTCAACTTTGAAATTTTCTTATTAAATTTGATCTAGTTTTCAAGTGGGTCTCATTTATAGTTAAATATATTTCGTTGTTTATTCAAGCAACGTTCATTTAGTATTCCATATTGGAACAAAAATGCTTATTTTAATGAAAATCAAAGAAAAACGCTTACAGATATTGATGTAATATACATTTTATATATAGCTAAGTTTATATTTCTTATGATTGGAAAGTTTAAGTAATTCAAAACCAAAATATTACTGAATTAAATTTTACGTGTCATAAATGTTTTTTCATTGTTTTATTATGCTTATAAAATCATAACAATGTCTGAAATTGAATACTGATTAATTCATAACGTATAATTATTACTTATGTAATGAGTTTATTACGAGGGTCATTCAATACATTTTTAGAACAATGTAGAAAAAAAATTATTTTCTGTAGAGTTTACGATCAATTTTCAATATAACCTTCTTTTAAGCGCTATTTACATTCACAAGTGTTTCTCCAACTTTTTCAAGCCATTTTAAAAGTAAGGTAGTGGAAGTTCCTCAAAAAAGACATCTATTTTTGTGGTAACCTCTTCGTTCGACGGGAACCATTATCCACCGAGTCATTTTTTTAAGTTTATAAATAAAAAAAAAGTCACTAGGAGCTAAATCCAGCAAATATGGTGAAATATTGTAATCATTTGAATTTTAATTCTATGATTTTGACCATTGAAACTACACAGGTGTGTGTCTGTGCATTGTTTTGAAAGAGGAGGATCTTTTCTTTTCCAAAGGAACACATTTTTTCTCGATTCCTTTGCTTATTCGGTGCAATAACGATTTATAGTAATCTCCAGTTATTGTTTTTTTTTTTCTTTTTCCAGTTGATATTTGTAGAAATTTCTGCATGCATCGTAAAAATCGTCGTTATTATCGTGCCAATCTTCTCTTCTTTGCTTACTTCGGAGCCCGGTTTCCTTCGAAAGCTCAATGCTTTGACTGTTCATTTCTCTCATGTAATCTTGTATAGAAGTTTCATACATAATTATGGTTCAGTACAGCTGCTCGTCAAGATTACGCTGAAAAGCAACTAAATAGCCTCATAGTCTACAACATGATTGCGTTTACTTTCTACTGGGAGCAAGCGAGGCATCCATTTTGCTAAGATTTCTTTCTCCAACCAATTTTTCGTGCAAAATTGAAGGCACTGTATATTGCGAAATACACTGTATACTTTCATCTCTTTCCTCATTCGCTTTATTGATCTCTCAAAACCATATCGGAGATTCTGTCAATCACTCCGGGAGTAGTCACTTCCACTAGAAGTTCCGAACAGCGTTCGTCGTTTGCGGGTGTAATGCCACGTTTACTCTCTTTTACCCAATTGCGAACAGTAGTAAACACAGGGTTAGATGTACCATGAACTGCATTCAACTCAACTTTGACCTGTCTTTCGGTCTGTTGAAAGTAAAAGTAGCACCCATTTTGTCGAGATCTTTTTTTCACAGTCGATTTTCATGACAGCACTGTATTTTTCAATATACTAATAGCCTCAACTATTTCACGCATTTCGATTTGTCGACCTCTCACTACCATATGGATCCGAATGACGTTCAACTTTTGTGAATGTACGGCCACGTTTAAATTTGTTTACCTAATTGTAAAGAATGGAAAAAAGGAGGTTTAGATGTGCCATGAATTTCATCCAAATGAGATTTGATCTGTTTCTATATTAAGCCATTTAAATAAAGATGTTTAATCACCACTCGAAATTCACTTTTTTTTCCATTTTTCTAAATAAACACAATTTTCTTACTTCAAATGACATCAAAAGTTAAACTGTGTGATGGAAATAACTTACAAAGTTATCCAGTGATTTTGAGTGGCTTAAGTGCTTTCAGATAGCCAAGAAAACTTTGAAAATTATTCACACCCAGTCGTCTTTCTACGTTAAGAACGGATGATAAAATCAAACAAATAGGTAATGTGGTTCAATCTAACAGTCGGTTAAGTATTCGGATGATTGCTGAGAATGGAGAAATATCCTTACGGCAAATTTTACATAACAATTTTAGCAAGCAAAAAGTGTGTGCGAAAATGATTTCTAAAACTCTGACAAGAATCTCGCAAAAATGTTTGTATGGACACTTAGATTGTCACTGATAGTGACCGAAACTTGTTGGAAAAGATAACAATGAGTGGCGAATCGTGTTTTTTTACTTATGATCTTGAAAAGAAGAGCCAATCCAACCACTGGAAAACCCATCTTCATCGAGACACTAAAAAGTTCGAATGAGCAAATTAAAATTCAAAGCAATGATGGTAGTTTTTTTTCCCGATATTCATGGAATTGTGCACCTTCACTGGGTTCCTGAAGGTGACACTATTACTCAAAATTTCTACCTTCACGGTCTTGCTGAATTCTATGTAAGAATAAAGAAAAAACGATCAGAATTGTGGTAGGACAAGTCATGGGTTCTGTACCAACACAATGCGGAGGCTCATTCTACATTGCTTGTCAATAGGTTTCTGACCAAGTACAGCATCCCAGTGTTAGACTGTCAGCTTTATTCATCGGATCATAAGAAATGAGACTTTTATCTGTTGTTTAAGATGAAATCTTCCTTAAAAGGAACAGTATTTAAATCCGTGAATGTTGTGAAAGAGAAAATTGCGTGCTTCCAGAAGGGGCTGACGTAGAACTTTCAGCAATGTTTTGAACATTGTAAGATTCGCATGGGATGTTGTAGGGATGGAGAAGGGATTTATATTAAAGGTGATAAGTAAATGTGCGGGAAATCAAAATAAAATTATTTCCAGTGTCAATCTCGTTTTATAGTTGCCACATCTTTTGTAATTCTTTTTTAGGGATTGCATAGTAATATCTGAATTATTTTCAATAATTCCAGGCTTATTAAAGTTATTTGTAGTTTTTAATACATCATGTTAAAATTTGGTTTCTTTTGTTATATATTAATTCAAATCATTGGAAATTCATCTAAAATTATTTAGTACATATTTTATGCATATATAAGCTGTCATTAAATCTTTCCCGACATATGAACCTCTAGACGCATATCCACTCAATTAATCGAAATAAATTTCAGGAATAGTTATTTGAAGGCATGCGCTCAAGATTTTGTTGATTTAAAACAAAAAATACTCTCGGCAAATTCTTTTCATGGTTATAGAGAAAATAATTCAAATTTTTCAAACATCAATACCCTCTTTTCTTCAGGGCTAAATTGATTAGCTCATTGAATAACCGAAAATGACGTAGGAACATAAACTTATGGCAAAAATGGTACTTATGACGTAAGGCATCGGAAAATAAGAATATTGCAAAAATCCGATGACAATCCAAGAGGGGAATGGGATATAGACTTTTATTTAAATTACAAGTTACAAGTTGTTAGCGTACCCACCTTCTCAAACCATGATGCATTTCCTGCAGAAACTTTTTGACTACATTGCTAAACGTAGCCTCGCAGGAGGAATCTGTATAATATCAAGCCTTACGATAATTTAGAATTCAGCAAAATATCGGGTATTTAATGCGTATACATTGCAATTCAGATAACCACAAAAAAAAAGCATTCTATCGGAAAGTAGTCGGTTTATTACGGTGACTATGAAATTGTAAAGTTAGGGGAGATGAATCTGTCACCAAAGATATGTTGTAGCAATTATCTATCACATGTGGTAATAGGTAGAAAAGTGCCAGATTGCATCCATAAAATACCTTTGAGATGTCGCTGCTGCCCTTCAAGAATTTCGTAAATCTACAACATTGTTCTATACCGAGAACATATTTTGGAGTATGTTTTCAAACCTGTTGAAGTGACTTTTCAGAAATGTAAGTACCGAAAACGAATGTTTAAGCGGTACAGCATCACGCAGTCTTTTTGGTTAGTGCAATGGTGCTGATGTTCCATCGTAAACATTTTCATTAGCCCAGAAACGCAGTTCTAGAAGTTAATTTTTCCAGTTAAGGAGAAATATGCCTAATCCTTCCAATGCCTCTCCTTTCTGTGTTGTCATTAGTCCTTTTCAAGGCTCTCTTTTGCAAATATTTTACCGCAGCAATTTTATTCATACGTATATTGTTAACTATTAGAAGTCTATTATTCTGAGTCATCAAAACTATGAGTAAATATTTTCAAACAACTATATATGAAATTTCAATCTAATTGGCTGAGTGATAAGAGTTCATACGTCAGGGAAATTTTTTATGATCTCTCTCTCTCTCTCTCTATATATATATATATATATATATATATATATATATATATATACTGGGTTCCATAAATTAAGGAAAATCAAAGAATATGACACATTTTTAAGAAGTTACTGAAGTTACTTGTGGAATATAATGGACTAAGCCACTGTGTATAACACATAGTAAGGGATAAATTAACATGAAATTAAAATTCCAAATAATTGCGGTGTTGTAGAAAGTAGCTCGAGTACAAAACTAACAACTACATGTGCTAGTTTAGTAGAGGAAATATGACTATAATGTAGATTTTGCTACCTTAATGACCAAGAGTAAATAAAATCATCCTTTGAAATAAAATATTGCTGAGTTGTGTTTCTTATGGTAATGAGTTGATAATTATTTTTACACATATTTAAGCAAATGTTTTTTTCTTGGAAGATTACTTACTTCAAAAGTTAATGTTTACTTGAATCCATTTTATATCTGAAATGAAGTACATAAACGTTTGTAAATCAGTACGCTATATTAATAATCTTTAATCAAAATTTATAATTTATTGTTCTCAAAACTTTTAATGTTTCAGATGTGAGACTTTGTACTTTAACAAAATATATTTCCCCACAATTTATTTTGAATGAAAAATACATTTATTTAACATTGGACACATTTTTATACAATTATAACTCAAATGCATTTTCTCTTATTTTGTGCACGATAAAAACTTTTATTTCTTGTTCATTTCGTTTGATGATGATTGTACAAGAAAAATTTACCTATAAGATTACATTCACTTTATATATATATATAAAGTTTTGATTTCTGACCTGCATTATTAAAGTCGTTTAACAAAACATATAAAAATTTAAACTGAATTATGCAGCTTGGGTACGTGATACTGAGAATGTTATTGCTTAAAATTAATCTACACATCAATAATATATCAAGTAAATTTCGTTCATTTTAAAACATTGTTCCAGGAATCCTAATACATTTAAAATCAAAGTAAAAGAACCATGTTCATTTTCCACCCTTAAATTTCATATGAAAATTGAATGAATGTTTTATCTTTACATTCAGCAATAATTACAAATTTGTATCTTTAATTTTCTTATGTTGTTATTGAAACAAAGTGAAAGGTTGTGCTTTTAAAAAAGAGCTGCAGAAATGCTTCTAAGTATAAATTGAATAAAAGGTACACCTTTTATTAGATTTGTATGAATAGTATTTCGTTACCTTTAAAATACACATTAGAAGACAAATAATTTAATAAAGATGTAATAAAAGCAAATGCTTCTATTTATGTAACTGTTGATCGAAATCTAATGAAAAATTATTTCTTTCGAATTGAAAAGTTTATTTTGTTAGTAAGAAGTGCTAATGCAAATATAATAATGCATTATAAGAATAAAAATATTTTTAATTCGTACAGTTTGGATAAGTGTGCTTGTAGTGTGACCAGTTTAGTGAATAAAATTTTTAATTCTCTAAATTTAATATGAAAAATAATATGACATACATTTATTTTTTATTCCCATGTCTTATAGTTGGTTTATTTATTTATTTTTCTAGCAAACAAATATTAATTTGGCAGCAGTGATCAATGAAAGAATTAAATGTAAAAAAATACGTTAATTAATATCAAGCATTTTTCTATTAAAAATATCACAAAAGTTTCTGAAATAATTTACTGTATTAAAAACAGAGATCAGGAAAAAAAATCAAAATTCTTGTTAAAATATAACATTTGTGTTTAATGCCAATTCAACAATATTATAAAACTTTCTAAATCAAATGAAAGAAAGAAATATATTTTTAGATGTTAAGATAATCTAATTAAATAATATAACTGAGTGCAATAAAATTTTTGTTAGCTGAATAATTATGTCTCTACAAAAAATTAAGTGACTGAAAAAAACCCTCTCAATAGCAATTATTTGGAAAATAACATGATGTCTGCTTCGAATTTTTTTAAAAAAAATATTATTTATTAGGGTTTAAAATATTATACCGGATTTTTTCATGATATTCATAAAGCAATCATTTTTTAAAGCACTCGTGCGCTTACATCCCGTTTCATTCTGATGGGAAATTTTTCGAAAGTTTATTAATAATTCCTGCGAATAAACAATATCTTGCTGGAAAGTAAAATTGATATTTTTTGTAATAAATATTTCCTTTCTTTCAAAATAATTATATGTGCTAAAATTAAATGTATTTTCACAAATTTTTTCTTGTTCGTTTTATAATCAAATTTCTTTTAATATTATTGCATTTCTTAGATTAAATTAAAAAATGAAAATTAATGAACTTCATATTTCTGAACTCAAAATAAAATTAAATAATAACACTATAAAATAAGTAAAATTAATGAAATTCAATTTTTAAAACTTACTATTGAATTAAATAAAAAATAGTTTTTGATTTTACAAAGTATTTTTAATATTTTTTTCTGATCTTAATATTAGTACTTAAAAGTTTCCTAGACAAATTTAATTTAAGTAGCTTTCACTTAGTTAAAAAATAAGGTGAAAATTAGTAACATGCAATTTAAATTCATCTTTTTTTTCTAACGCATGTATTTATTCGTTATGTAATGAAGGAATTTTTCACCATTGAAATTACGGACTATATTACTTAATAATTGTGTTATATACTAACTTAGAAACTTAAAAATACAGTGATTCAATAAAAGTTTTTTTTATTTCAAATAATTGCTATTTTGTAAATTGTAAAATAATCAAATTCCAAAAAAACTATTATATTTCGATATTTTTTAATGTTGTAAATTTCTCTTCCCTATATGTACTGCAAAAACACATTCTGAAAGTCACACTCGTTGTATCAGAGTGTAGATAAACAGTAAATAGAAATAAAAATTCGAGACAAATAAAATTTTAAGAATATTTTGATTAAATACTCCAAAGTATTCTAAAATTCGAAGATTTGCATTAACTGTTACTCAACAACATTCCTGCATATTTTTGAATTTCATTAGCGAATCAAATATCCTTAGATAAAGCGATTTATTTTTTAAAGTAAAATGTATGTTAAATGAGAAAAAAAATTAATCCTATTTAATAAAATATGTCTCAGTCACGTCCGTTTGCATAACTGCTGAAATTAGAATGTTAAACTTGATATTGATTAATAAAATATTTCACAGCCTTATACTTTATAAAGGGATTAAATGTTGTCGCACATACGAAATGAAGAAACCTAAAAATGTAAATATGTTTTATTCAGAGAAGATTTCTTTGAGTAGAAAATTTATTATGAGAATATGTTTGTATTCTTTAAAATTCAGATAGAGCAAATGGGATTGAAAATGATTGTTCATGTTTTAAGAATACTTAATTTGATTTATCTTTTAAACTCGAAGAAAAATTTAACTGAACAAAATTAAATAACTTCTCCAAACAACACGTGAAAATTGCTTTCAACTTTTGTTTAGTATTCTTTGTTAAACCAAAAAATAATTTTCTATAAGAAATTAAGATATATTTAAATACATGTTTACATACTTATCATTTCAATATATCATTTGCGTTTCATCACCTTTTTGAAAAAAAATATTCCATGTCATATGATTGGAAATCTTCATTTAAATAGAAAAACTTGACATATGTGTGAGTAAAGATGAATATTTTCTAAATAAACTATCTTCTTAAACTATTTTTATTTATAAATGTTTAAAATTTGTATAGCTTTATTAGATAACAGTTTAAACATTTCTATATATCTAAAATACATTCTAAAATTATCTTGAGATTGAGATAGAAGCTTGGAATCAGGTCATTAAATTTATACATTTCTGGCTTCTTTGATCTTTGAGATTTAAATCTTGACAAGGCTTACTTTTCTATCATAGTCATGAAATTATTTTCCCTTGTGCCTTACCTTTTGATGAACAGGGCTGCATGAAATATCTTATCAGTATTAGGTATATTGCTTAATTCATAAGATAAGATATATAAAATTTAATAAGACTGATATTTTTAATTTACAGAAAATTATTTGAGAGCTCATAAATTCATTTATGTTACATTTCTAGGGTAACAATCATTATTTATTCATGCAGAGTTGAGGCTTAATTTCTGCTACAGGCATAGTCTCAGAGCTAATGTAAAAATGTGGAACTAACACAAAATATATTAAAACCCAGAAAATTTCTCTTTTAAAATTTATATAGTTGTAGAAAATTAAGACCAAGTGAAAATTTAAATATTATCAAGTTTCATCTTGTGAATAGGGAAATTAAACTATATAATGTAACAGAAAACATCGAACTCATATAAATTGTACCGAAACAATACGTAAAATTTAGAAAATTAACATACTTGAAAGAGTCCTGGTATTCAAAGTTAAGACCAAAGTAAAATTGGCAAATATGGGACTAAAATAATTCTAGCTAATCAAAATTGGTATTTTTAAGGTTTTACAATAATTGTTTATTTTATTATATTAATATTAAAACATAATTTTATAAAAAGTGTTATTAAATTACGTCTGATGTGACTGACATTTTCAAGTCTCCCAACATGAAATTATTGGCATTTTTTTTCCTTTTACATTACGCATCTTACAATTATCAATATGCGATTAATCATTTTCTCGAAAAAAACGTATAAATAATTTTTTCAGAGTTATATAAATATTGCTAAGCACTTATTAACATGAAAACTAATCTTAGAATTAAGAATAAATCAAAAATATCAAACAAAAAAGAGAAGTATGGTTTGGCTAAAAAATTTTGATATTACATAAATTGAATTATGGGATTAAAGTTGTTATTAGAAGCATATAAAATAATTGGTTTTGTCAAGGATACTAAAGTTTTCTTGTTTCATGGAACTCTTTACTTTCAGAACAATTCAAAGGATTTCTAGTTCCCTCTTCAATGTCACCTATGTAGTATATAGATCAGGAAATTAAATCGCGAAGTTAGCACAGAAATTAAGTATAAGAGAAAATTATAAAAAGTGCATTATTAACACCAGAAAGACGGCTGCCTTCATTTTGACGGTTTCGCATTTTGTATCATGTGCTACGTCCTAAATTTTGTTTCCAGGTTTCTAAATTTTTATGACTTTTATTAATTTTAAGTGAAATATGCACATAAATGTACAAAATTTTATTCTACATTGAAAGGGGGAAGGAAATTTGTTGTAAAACTAAAAAGACAAAAAGCCGTCAATTTGACGGCAGTAGGGAAAGCTAGTTAATAAGAAATAAGAAGGAATAAGAAAGAAATATTTGCTAAAAAAAGTTATTATTTGAACTGAAAAAAGAACCCTTATCTCCTACTATCTTCCTTATAACTTTCCTACCCCCCTTATCCAAACGACAGATGTTTTCATGTGAAAACCTTGTTTGTTCTGTCACGTGCTAGTGCTCTAAGGAGAGGTGATATGTGGTAACAAACATATCGTATTATTCAAGTAGTATTCGATAATCAGTTGAACAGGGCTCATTGTAGAGGTCTTAGTAATAGAGAAATTAATCAACTGTGTAAATTAGACGAACATGGATCAGAAGGAAGAGAAATTCTTGTGGAGGATGACGAAATATTTCAACAGGAAATTGAAAACTCCAATACTGAATCTGAATTTGAAGACGAAGCACAAAAGCAAGTTTCAGTAACTGAAACTAAATCTACAAATCTACCTCTAAAAATAAATGAAAAAGTTGGATCACTGAAAACAGTGTTGCAGTACTGACAGCTTTTTATACGGCACCTACATTAAATAATGAAGTTGCACCAGACGGCACAATGTGGGAAAGGATGCCTACCAGTAATAATAAACCTGGATTCTTTTAATACAAAATATAATATCGGGACCCGATTGATTGTTTTCCTATGCAAAGAGACGCTTAGAAAGGGGAAGAATTAAAGAAACAAAGTTAACTCCAAAATGAAAACTAGTCGATGTTAATAGATGAGTTAGATGCCTTCTTAGCTCTTTTGTACCCTCGAGGAGCATACTGTGCCAAAGGAATCTATCAGTAATTTATGAAATAAAACGTGGGGAGATACTTTTTTCCGTGATACAATACCACGGGATAGGTTCAAGGAAATATTGAGGTTTATGAAATTTTATAAAAATTCCACAATATTTCAAAGATTACAAAACAATAAATTTGCTCCAATATTATCTGTTTGGGATCGATTCGTTGAAAACTCGATTTCTTACTACCAACCTAAAGAAAATATAACTGTTGATGAGCAATTATTTCAGTAAAGAACTCAATACCCATTCTAACAATACATACGTTAAGCCTGATAAAGTTGGTATTAAATTTTTGATTTCAGCAGATATAGAGTCAAAATACATGCTAAACGCCATTCCATATTTAGGAAAAGATGATACCACACCGTATAACTTATCACTTTCAGAATATGTCGTCTTGCGTCTGATGGAACAATTCTTGGGCAAAGACAAGAACGTCTAAACCGATAACTTTTTTTAACTTCCTTTACTCTTGCTGAGAAATTGAAGACAAAAGAATACTATCATTGTTGAAAGAATGAAGCAATCACGATGAGGAATTCAAGAAACCTCAAAATATTCAAAGCATGAACTTTATTCTACATTGTGTTATACACACAATGATTCCACATTGACTGTATATCAATGTAAGAAGATTAAGAAGGTTTTAGATCTATGAATTCTACCCCAAACTGTTTGTTTAATAGAAAATGAAAAAGAAGTGCCCGAAACTGTGGCATTTTATATATTTAAAAAATATGGTACATACGTGCGTGACCAAATGGCGTGGAACTGCTTAGTAAAAGCAAAAAGATAAAGATTTCCAAAACACATTTTAATGTAATAAAAACAACAAAATAATATATAAAAATTAATTTCATTAAAAAGTATTTCCATTTTTTTTTAAAAAAATTCCATCTTAAGAAAGATAGTAAATGCAGGTTTAATTACACATTGACACTCAAATAAAACTATAAATACAAGTAATTTTTACATCAGATTTACTTGATGTAAATAAATATTTTTGTTTGCATGAATTAGTTTAAACACATCTGTTACAAAATTTACAACTTTGACCTTGAAAAAACTTTCTTGGAGATTCATGAGGTAAGGTACAATGATACTATAGAGTATTTGTTAATTAATTATGAGTATTCGTGCAATAAATTTTGTTCTTTGCAACTTTAATGTTGAATTATTTAAAATGGAGATATTCCATAAAATAGTTCAGGTTTAAAGATCCTGATTAAGTTAGCGGAAACAAAACTCAAATGAAGAAAAGAAGACTGGTTTGAAATAAAGAAGTTGACCTTTGGAATAATGCATTATTCTAGTCTCAGACACGTCATTCTCTTGAAGAATGATGAATAATGCGAGGTTGTTTCTTGAATTTCATTTTGGTTTTAAAAGAATTCTGTTATTTTACTTTCTTTGTTTTGTTTATTTTTTCAGTTTCACCTGGAGAATTCCTCTAAAGGATTAGAATTAACCTTAGCTAGATAGATTAAATAATGTAATATCGTTTTAATATTAGAAAATATGTACGTTAACCTTACTTGTCACTCTAAATATATACAAAAGAGGAAACGAAACTTATTTTAATAAAAATTATAAGTAGGAAGTTAAGTTTGTAGCTATGAAATTATTCTTTAGGATTCCCGACGCTGTTAAAATTTTTGGAATGTTAAGACATAAAATTATGTGTGATATTTACATAAGTTTCAAATTACAATTAGATATTTTTAGTTTAAAACCAATATTATTAATAGTTATGCTTTAGTAATAATTTAGTACTCCTTAATGTATTGATATTCTAGAATATTTTAGTACTATTTAGAATGAAATGTATTGATTGATGTTTTAGGTATAAGTTTCTATAGATAAAGGTAAAACTAATTTTTGACTGATTTCGTAGTTTATCGTTATTATGCTAGATTTATTATTCACATTTGTTTTTTCCTGTGCATAGTCACACAATCTGTTCTCTGGTGTTCAGTAGGATTTCTTGATAATTTGTAACTATCTTTTTTTTGCATTTTCTGTACGGATTATATCTCATTTGCTGGATAGAGAGATTAATTTTTATAAAACATATAATTATATTAAAATTTACAAAACTTTTGCTCTGAGATAATTTAAACTACTGCTAATTATTATTGCTTAGTGCTAAACATATTTAGATATATGTAATGATATACTTTTCTAATATGTGTGTTTAAAAGTAGTGTAGACATTTATTATATACCTTTACTACAATTTTTTCCTAATTATTATTGCTTAGTGCTTAACATATTTGGATATATGTAATGATATACATTTCTAATATGTGTGTTTAAAAGTAGTGTAGAAATTTATTATATACCTTTACTACTAATTACTCTAATTTTTTTTATAAAATTATATGCACATTGTCCTCAATATTTTATGAATCATATCTAAAATTTCAATGCAATATAAAATATTATATGATTTACGAAATTCATGAAGGGCTCTCTTTTAATTTTCTGTTGCTGCTACAACTCGGGTAAAAGTCACACGGAAGTAAAAAGATTTAAACGCTGCGTCATCTAATGCCTTTTATTTAGTGAATGGGAAAGACACTTTTTTACTATTATTCTATAATGCACACGAAGTTTTGGGAGTTATAGCCTAGAAAAGCTTTAGTTTGAACTCAGAGGCATTCCACCATTCTCCTCCTGACTGCAACGTGATCCCTTCTTTAAAAGCCCCTGATCCTGTTTTTACAGAACCAATCAATGACTTAGCTTCTTTGTACATAAGGGACCTTTCCAGCATTTCTTCAAAACAAGGCCTGATATCATCTATAATGAATATATGTTCCTACCTTAACTTCATTTTTTAATTATTCTGTTGAAATCGTAAAAAAAAAATTCTGCTACCTCTACATCCGCGCTTTTCGCCTTAACGTTGATTCTCTAATTGGGCAGAATGAATCTTCGTCTAAGCTTTTGAAGCCACTATGACTTATTGTAAATCATTCTATCCATTTCTTGTCTGCACTAACATTAAAAGTCTTAAAGATATTTCGGCACTTAAATCGAATTTTAAAAAGCTTATTGGAGTTTTATTTTGCACCTGATTGTCAAACCAGATCGCCATTAATCTCTCTCATGAATAAAACCCTCACACTGTCTGGTTATTATGATTTTAAAAACTAGCACTTTTTTCCCGGCCCTTTTCTTTCTAAGTTTTCCTTTAATATCTTTGGAATTACCGAATATTCCACATTAAAGTCACATGCTATACCTTTCACCCTTTTATCAACTATGTAGTCATAGAATTTTCTTATTTTCATTTCAAGTACGATAGCTTTCCTTTCATTCTTAACGATTTCTCCAGTTATCATCATACTTTTTCTTTTCATCTGCCTTTATAATATTATGAGGCAACACATATGTAATAAATAATGCTGCTACACTGACTGCTTGTCAGAATACAACTGACTGAATAATTGCATAGTAAAGCAATGCGCTCATAGTACATATCACCATTCGCTACCGACTGAAATTCAAATTGAGAAAGGAGATTTGCAGGTCAAAATTTTGTAGGTATAAATATTAGTTGTCATTCAACATATAGGTAATAATATGAGGAGTACCTATAATATAAAAATAGATTTTATTATTCTTGTACAGTTTTATTTTCCAAAATTTTATAAATCTCCAAACTATTATACACAGTAAAAGGAAATAAACACAAATAGATTTCTTAAAGCCGTTTGACTTATAAGAATATAAAATCATCATACAATTATCCTTAACGCAAAGTTATGGTGAAATTCATACAATTGTCTTAAGTGAAAAGTAAACTTGTTTTCACAAGAATGGATATGATATAACTCTTTCTGAAGTATTTTTCATTGATTTTTGGTCTTCTGTTTAATTATATATAATTTATCATTTGGTTTGGTTAAATATTTTGGATATAAAATAAAAATAATCACTTCATTTTTTTTTATTCTTTGTTCTTCACTTGTTTTTCTACTAATCAAAATTTCCTTTGTAAAATTAATTGTCATACAATTCCAGATAATTTATCAATAAAACTCTTTAAAAAAATCAAGGAAATAAATTGCATTGTCGGAAGAAAAATGAGAAAAGAAATATGATAACATAACATAACATTTGCTATTACTTTTTTCCTCTTTTAAGTGACTAACTTATTTAAGTTACATTAAAAAGATAATTATAAATAATCAACAAAAGGATTTGTAAACATTATAATATTTATATCTATTTAGAATCCATTTAGAATTAAATTTAAAAGCTTTTAAAATTCAAAACAAGTTTCTTTAAAAATAAGAAGTGTTTATTTCTTACATTTGACAAATGCATTTTAGAATTCAAATATTCTACTGAAATCTTTTATACCAAAAGAAAATACTTTTCATTTGAGAAACTGAAAAAAAATTATTTCAATGACAAAAAAATTATATTTTTAATTTTAAAAGGAAAAAATATTTTTTGCTACTAAAACTGAATTTCTTTTCTTTGAGTTGTTTCTAGCTTATTTTTCCTTTGCAGATAAAGAAGCCTTAATGAACTCAATCTCAATTACTGTTTTTATGCATATTATTTTTCCACTTTTTTCGTTGCAATCATACATTAGTAGGATATTAGACAAAATCAATATGTTATCATTAGATCAAGGTTGGATGTTATGGTTACCAATTTTTATTTAATGTCCTTCAAAATTAATTGCATACAGTTAATCCCTAAATAAAATGATATAAATTTGCAGGTATAATTGAGCAGAAATACATTTATATTTAAATAATTAGCTGTTTTTTTTTTTTTAATTTGAGATATGCCATTGTAATATCAAATTCTGTGTTATCAACATTTGTAATTAGTAATTTAATATTGTAGCTTGAAATTTGAAATATTTAATTATTAAAATCACTGGAAAAGTTACATTGCTTTTTTTTTGCATATGAAACATTAAAGATTTTTTTAATTATAAATCCTTCTTGTACTAAATTGTTACTAAACCAACTAATCATTTAATACAATTTTTAAGATATTTACTATTCTAAAGTATTACTATTTATTAATCTTTATATTTTTAATTATTTTAAAAATTTCATAATGGCTGAAAATTCACATCATACAAACACCACTAAATATGGTATAAATTTATATTTTCTTTGGCAGTGTATATATATTAGAATATTATTATTGATTGTTATACATCTCAGGTAAATTCATATTTTGTACGATTTTATGAGTTTTATGAGACAAAATGATTGTACTTTCTTCGGATTATATGGTTAAAATTAAGTGTTTAAAGTTTTTAATGACAGTAATCAATGCATTGTTAATGGTTAAGGTGTTGTATAATGTCTCTACGTAATAAATCTAATATTTAAAAAGTTATCTCTATGTTACATAACATTGTATTCAGATATAAATTATTTTATGCATTAAATACGGAAATACATGAAATTTTAAAATACACAGAGGAAATTAAAATCATAAATTGAAGTGAATTGAAATATTTTATTACGACTTCTGAAAACCCATTTCGTTGATTAAATTAGAACGTATAATGTGTAACAAATAATCTGTTTTAAACAGACTTTTACTTTTAATATCGTATTTTAATGTATTTAATCTTCTTTTGAAGAGCAAAATCGGAAAAGTAGATGGATCAAATATCCGAAATCAAATTTGTAAATTATATTTACTTCCCGCAAAAAGGGTAATCTTATTTTTTCAAAAATTGATTAAGAATCTCTACAGAGAATTTTAAATTTAAACAAGGTTCTTTTAATGACTATTAAAGCATTATCTTACATTTTATAATTTTAAATGTGGCTCTAATATGTTTTCTAGATTTGTTCTTTGAATGTAACTTGCATATCTTTTTTTTTTTTTGTTTGAAAAAGAGAAATCCATTACAACATTCTTAAGTTCTTTAGTTCTTTCTATTATTTCATATAAAACAAGATGCAGGTAATATTTTTTTTCATGTAAAATAAAATGAATTCAAATTTACTACTTATAAAGTTCGAACAAGACAAAGTATTTATTTAACATAGGTAGTCAATGAAATGATGTTAGAAATATCATTACTTTGTTGTTAAAATCTTATAAATAAAGAGTTTCTCATAAAAATGTATGTGCACATCAAACTTGACTTTTATTGCAAGAAACACATTAAGTCCTATAAGCCATTATTAAATATTTTTCCTAAATTTTATCTGCAAAATAAATTCTCAATGAGTCATGCACGATTTAAAAACCTTCATCATAGTACGCTATTCAATCCTGATAAAACAATTTTCTTACTTGATAATTACCTCAAAACCATTCAAAGAATTCCTTGTCCCTTGAACGAAAATTTTGTATTTCAGAACGAAAATGCATTTACAAAAAATTAAATTGTAAAATAAATAAAGAAATTTTAAAGCGAGTAATTTTAAAGAAACTTACGCATTATCTTAACTAATCCATTTATTTATTCATTTATTTGATTACTCACTCACTTATATCAGAATATTTCAATTTATATCAAAACATAAAATTATTTGATAATTACTGCTAATGTATACAATGAGTAATAGGAGATACACAAAGTATTCGATTTTTAATATTTTTTTTAATTAACTTAAGTATGCATCTAGTAAATACACAAAAGAACTGCACCAAAAGTTTTTTGATATATAATTTTCTCTACTAAAATCAACTGATTTAATAAAAACTAATTTAAATAAAATAATTTTCTTATCTCATTACCTTGGTTACTTTCCGTTTTCTTCTTATACTCTGTGTACATGTTCTTTTTGTGCCATCAGTTTTTTTAACGCATGAAATCTGTTGTTAATTTGTTTTCCTATAAATTTGTTTAGTTAAAATAAATTATTTTTATCTAGCTTATAATTTTAATTATATTGATTTAGAGTACAAAGTCCAATTTTAAGGCAATTAATGTTAATGATTTTTCTAAATTTGGTACCTGGGCCTGGTTGTTAATTACTTTATTCCTGATGAATTTGTTACGCCTGATGTTTCATTCCAAATTTAAAGAAGTTTTCTAAGACTTAATGTGTTATTTGGTTTCAATTCATGTGCTAGTTAGGAGAAATTATTTTTTTCATTCAACGTTTGTTCATATTACATTACATGCTATTTAGTTGAACTTAACAGTAAGACTCATTGAATGACAGTAAAAATCATTGATAATGTTTTACTGATACTTTTTTGTATGTATTTAAAATAAGTATCATTATGATGTTTTTTGACGATTATTTCAGAATCAATAATATTGATTTGCTTAATATTAATGATCCATTGTTTGAGAATTTGATGCGTCCGACCAATTGATCAACAACAGATCAAAACTTCTGTGAGGTCGTAACATTACTATACCCAACAAAATGTCTAAAATTTCCTGAGGAATAAGAATTTGTGTGCAATTCTATTAAATATGAAGAGACAATGACTAAACGCTTTGATTGGCCTTTTACAGAGGCTATGTGAGAAAACGTTTGACAGGAAGTGTTTCAAAGTTCATTTGAATTCTTGTAAACGAGCTAATTAAACACCTATTAGAGTTACAAGTCGATGGTTGAGTAGAATGGCGTAACAATTTAATGTAAACAAATAGTAATGAAATTTCTTTAAGGTAATTTATACTTGATCACTTTTGTAGAGCTGTAAAAATGCATTCAGCTGACACTGCAAAAATCATCTTCTTGATTTCGGAAACATCATTGTGAATGTTGTAAAAATATTCATGAATCTCGTACTTTTCTTTGTGAATCCAATTAAACTAAGGGCAATAAATCATTAACAAGGTTTGCATGGGTATCTGGTTTCTTCTCGAACAGAAATAAATTCCTAGCTTTCTCAATGAGAATTTTTCGGCTGTTCGATAATAAAAGCGAAATGCTAAGGTAACCGTCAAATTCAATAAGTTAACAAAACAATTAGAGTCAGCAGCTAAAACATTGAATTAAAACTGAAACACAATTACAAATTATGAAACGACAAAAATCTGAACTGACGTTTTCAGTAACGTTGAACAAACGCTTGATGATGCTCGTGAACAGATCATAACATCCTTAATATTTCAAGCAGATCCGTACATATTTGCATATCAAACTCCAAATGCTGTTTAATTGCGAACATTTGTCAAATGACTGACATCAAGCATAATTCAAAGTACATAGTAATTTAAATGAAATCCATAACAAAACATACAATTAGCATAGCTCTTCCATATATGGAACACATTTAAGAAACTGAAATTTTCAAGCATAAACTTCAAAACTAGACACTGAAATTCACCATGTACAAGATTCTCACATTAATTATTTAAATTTAAAATAAAATCAACTACATATTGGTGAAAGTAAAAACAAATTACTAGTTCACGATCCAACATTGCTTAATCTTAAGTTAATTGTAAGTGCATTTCCTAATTCAGACTAGAAACGAACATCTAACTCGAAAAGCAAACGAAAAACAATTGATTTTAATGGAAACTCGATTAATTTGAAATGACAATTAATTTGATAAGTTGTTTCTCGTAATTCTAAAACGATCCTGTCTTTCTATTTAAAAGATACTCTTTCTGACAAATACATCAAGACCACAATAAAGTTATTTGAAGAGATGCAATAGCATTTTTCCAACTTATTTCGACCTACATGTTTCAAATATCTGTGAATTGCTACTTTCGATGACTTCGTTAAAAACTTCATCTATAAATTTGAAAGGATAGAGAGAGTTTTTCTACGGATCAGAGTCTACTAGTGTAAAGTCTACCTAACCATCCACATATAAAAAGTCCTTTAACAGGAATCCTATTTTGAATAGCTTCCGATGCACGCAAAAATTTACAATTAAAGGGGGGGATAAGAAGGAAACAGCTTCTTTGCCGAAAGCGATGGCAAAATATCATTTTCGTTAAATGAAAGAAATCCTAAGATTTATTCAAGATTTTGAGTTGACTCTTAACTAATTCTCGAAAACTAATAGATTATTTTTCTGATGCATTTTATTTAACAGTTCTTGAAATTAAGAAACAAATCTCTAAAAAGGCAAAAACAAATTAAAACTGAATGATCAATTAAATGTAATTAACATTTGAAATACACTCACAAAAATGTCTACGTATCAGATCACACAGTAATTAGAAAGGAAAATTGTCTAAATCACTTTAAAAGAAATGTTTGTAACTAAGCACTGAAATTGAAGTAAATAAATTTGAGTCATTACTACGATAAGAATTACATGTCAGGCAATGTAAAATAAATACTATTTGGTTCGAAATCTTAAGCCAATTTCGAAAACGAGTAAAATTTTTAAAAAAAATTACGTGAACTAAAATTTTAAAAAGTAATCTCTACACAATTTCATTGTTTTGATACCAGTGAAAAAACAAAACTTTAAATAATATCTCCAGTTATGAAATAATAATCGATAAACTGAAATTTCCACTTGAAGTTCCGTGCATTGTTAACAAATGCTTAACAAATATTAAAGAAAAAAGAATTTATTTCCTGGACAGACAAAAGGAAACGAAATTTGCCGGTGTATTTCATTTCTAATTGATTAAAATTTCATATTAGAGACTTCTCTATATAAAATTTTAAATTGATTTTTACTGACAATAGCATAAACATTTATATTTTAATTATGATAAAATGTCATAATTTTTCTTAAATTTAAAAAAAATTGAATCAACTTTCAGAGAAGTTTGCCTGCAATATTAATTAAATATTTAAAAAAAAAGTTAATAAAATTTGAATGAATTTGAAACTTAAAAATACTTATAAAATTAAAAAAATAAAACATTAAAAAGGTACTGAACAAACAATAGAGTGTAATAATGGAAATGAAGTGCATGGCATTATTACACAAAAAACGATTTCATAGTAAAAATAAATTTTAGATTTCATGGTAGATAAACACAATCGTAGAAAATGATCTGATATTCATGCACTTTAAGCACTTATAAATAACATCCTTTTGAAATAAAACGCGTCTCTAATTTATTAAATGCGATAACGCAGGCTGATACTAATGTATTTGGGCACCGAAAGAGTCTTAAAAAAATTATACAATTTTATAATTTTTTCATAATCTTTAAATGAGGACTCAACAAAAATTTCTCAATATTTAGTCACTTTTAGATATTTAAAATCAACTTTCGAAAAATTATCATTAATTTATACTCAGGAAAAAAATTAGTAGGAAATCGGAATGATCACGCCTCCAATGTGCCAATAAAAATTTGCGTTACAGTTTCTTAATGCTACATCAGTGATATGAAAGTTGTGTCTCTTTTGTTAATTATGTTTAAAACTATTTAATTTGGCATTAACTAAAATTAAATATTAAAAAATCATAGAATCAAAAATTACCAAATATCCATTTAGAGGGAAGCAAGAACAATGTAGTAAAATAAATTAAATGATCGTATTACTCAAATGACTAACGCTTGGCTCAACTTAATATTGTATTAATTAAGTCAGTTATAATTATAGATTCAGTATTTAAGAATAACTATACATTTTAGAAGATAGGTGGTAGAGATGTATTCCAATCTACAGTGGATGATTTTTTTTCTTGTGATTTCATTGTACAATGGGTCTTAAGTCAAAAGTTCGTTTCGATAGTGTGTCTTTGTTTTCTTCTGTGTAAGTGTGTTTGTGTTTTATGCGTGTGGCTGCTACAATTGCGTAAGTGTCTTTAAGAAGTGATTGAATCTTTGCATGCTCACTTTTAATATGAAAAGATTAAATCGCTTGAAAATTCTAGGAGACTTTTAGAAAACGAATTAAAGCTCACTTTTCTCCCGCATGAGCTGATGATAATTCTAAAGAATATTCAAGACTTGGATATTAAATAATGAGACTGACACTAATGCAGGAGTAGTTCACATGCACAAAACTCCAGGGATCAATAAATGTTTAACGTGTAACTTTCTGTTTGGAATGCCGTACCTCTTGTTTCTATAAAAAAAATCCGTATACCAATAGCCTTAGTTCGCATTTGAATTAGTTTTTTTTTTTTTGCCAGAAAATTGATAAATGAGCAATGAATTGTTGTGAAATTTTGCATCAAACTCGGAATAAACGCTAAAGAAACTTATAATATAATTAAAAAAAATGTAGCAATCAATGTTTATCGTGAGTATGTGTTTCTGAATGTCTTAAGCGTTGTACATCATTCAAACCCATCTTAACCCTGATTAAACACAATCACCCATATAAAAAATGGATGTCAATTTCGAAACAAAATAGGTAATTTTATTCGATCTGATCGTTGACTAAGTACTTGAGTGATTGTTGAGACTGTAGGGAATGTAAAAATTTCGTATGGCTAATTATTACACCAAAACAATGAGCCGAATCGTTCCGCACTGTGTGTCAAAAGGGTTCCAGCCAAGTACATCAACCCAATGTTATACCATCCCCTGAATCTTGAGATATGCAATCTATACCTGTTTTCTAAAGTGCAATCTGCAATAAAAAGAACACTATTTGAATTCGTTGAAGCTGTGTAAGAGAAATGTTTTGTGTTCTGAATGAGCTGGCAGATGAAGAATTCCAGCACTGTTTCAAACAATGGAAAATTCGCATGGAACGTTGTAAAGATTGAGGTGGGGTGTATATTGAAGATAATAATAAATATATATGTATGACACCAAAACAAATGTTGTACATCATCAGACTTGTTATTGAATTGCTACATTTAGTATTTTCGATTACCTATTTTATGCTCTTCATATGTGAAATAAGATCGAATACAAGGACCATTCTAAGCTATCACTTACAGTTGAATGATCTTTAGGGAACAAGCGAGAGTATTATTACATTCAAAGACGGAAAGAAAACTTCCATTTTATCTTGAAATTAAATCAAGACTGTAAAATCAATATATTCACCTTTTTTTCAAAAAATCATACGAAACAATTTTATCAATATCATTAGTCATAAACCTTTTCAAATTTGAATATGATGTCACGTATTTTAAATTAATTCCAGATTTGCAGATTTGTGTTTATGACATCTAGTAAGATTTCAATATTTATTTTCAAATTACTTTGTTATAATTTGTACGTTGCATAAACTATAAATACATCCACTTTTAATCTTATTTTATGTATTTTGATAGAATATTGAATGATAATGATGCGTCGTAAAATTTGTATCATCCTTTTTGCATATTTAGCATTTTTTATTCATTGACCATTTAATATATATAATATATATATATATATATATATATATATATATATATATATATATATAATAAAACAAGCAAGAATTATTGTGCAAAAAATTTCTATGTAGAATCTATTGCAAATAAAAAAAAAAATATTTGACTTCAAAGAAGACATCAAAAATGAAACTGTGTGTGTAGTAATACCAATCATTCAATAGCCTATATTTTCAGTAGGTAATACTGAAAATTTCTCATCACATTATATTCAAGGGAAAAAGGATAGAAAATAATTTTGTTTAAAAAAGTGGCAATTTATCTTATTTCATCCAAATATAAACGATGAATTGGTAACAGAAGAGAGTTTAAGTGTTTTAAGTATCATAGTAATAAGTTTTTTTTCAAATTAAGAAGATTGTGTTTGAACTAATGTAATCGTGGAATATAAATGTTACATAGAACAATTATTTATAGGAAATTTGGAAAGGAATTCCTAATTACAAGAAATAAATTGCCAAAATACACGAAAACTGTTTTACAGATATTAGATTATTTTGTCTATTTGACTTTAATGAAGTAAAATGCATATTAGTTTCATTTTTATATTAAATTGACTTAAATTAAGTAGCTTCGCATTTTGAAGAATTTTGATTGACGTAAAGTATATTTTCGGTATCATTTTTGATATAATGTTGCATAATATCCAGAAGCAATTGGTGATAAATATTTTTTTCTTACATATTGCTACCGCGAGGTTTTACTTTTATGAAATTAACAATTTATAATATTTAAAAAATTTTAAGTGTGTTCATCTTGTCAAAACTAATTAATTATAAGTATGCGTGTTTATTACCATTTAAATATTAGTAAATAAATAAAATATTTTTTATCAAAATATATGTTTTTTTTAGTTTAACACCAAGAATATTGCTTTAAAATTACTAAAAAACAGCCATAAATAAATGAATATTGAGGAAAAACTATTTTAAACATATTTAATGAGCTGAAACTATTTATTCTTACAGCTTAACTTCTAAATTTTATGGAAAAAAAATTAAGCGTATAAATACTGTCCCATGGATGTAAGGAAAAGGAAAATACCAAACCACTTACTAATATGTTCATTTGAAACATCAAGTCTCATACATAATTATCTCATTGTAGATTAAACCATTCAATCAAGTATTCATCAAATTTAATAAAACAAATTGCTAATGATTGTCTACAAGTTAGTGAAATTTCTTCTCTAACATGTTTGATTATTGTTTTCTTGAACACAATCGGCTTGAAAAATTCTCATGTGTTTAAATTTTATTATTGTTACTATTTGCAGAAAATGTTATTGGTAACTCAGAAGAAATTCATATAGTCATTGCTAAGTTCTTGAAAAATAATTTTTTCTAGTAAAATTAATATTTTAGGATCAAATCACATGCCCAAAACACATTGATTTAAGATTCTAAGCTTTAGCAATATACTTTTTTTTTCTTTTAAAATACAACTACTTTCTCTGATTCAATGAATTGTGTTTTTACTTTACATATACCATCCTAAATAATTCTAGTTGAAATTATTATAAAGTAAAAATGTTTGTTTGAATAATGTTAGTAAAGGTTTATTTCATGTGAAAAAAATTTGTTCAGTGTTCTGCAATTTCGTGAGAGAAAGAAAAGGCATTAAAAAGTGGAGGATTCTACTCATCACTTATAATGAGAACTATACACACACATATATAGAAAGTAGAAGTTACAAGATTATCCGAATACTAAAAGAGATCATAGGTTTGTAATGAACATTAAGAAAATCAAAATATTATCTTAAAAATAGCGATCTTACCTGCTTGAATCTGAGCTCCATGGCCGACAGCAATTGATAAATTACAACGATACTATTGTTTTGATTTGAATTGAGAGTTGTTTGGCAATATTTTTTCTACAATTGATTGCTACTTATTTATTGTAAACAATTCTTGCGTTGTTATATTATGTTGACTGTAAAGCTACATACATTCTAGCAATCTGAAACACGAATATTTGCATCAGTTGTCCTTTTACTCTCATAAGAAACAAATCTAAGTTTTAAAATTCGTATTAAATTTTTGTTATAAATTGCAAGTTATCCAGATATTCATTTTTGGTTCCTTAAAATATATATATATACTACAACAAATTGATCTTTTAAATAGATTACTTGAAACTTGGTAAAATGTTTTCTTTATTACACTAATGAATATCTATGTAATGTTAGGTAGAGATAGGATAAATAAAAATGTGGATATCAAAAATTGTCTCTAATTCCTTTCGTATAAAAAGTTCCGCTTAGTTGTCTAAATTATTACATTTGTATTTTCTATAATTAAATTATTTATGAATTTCTAACTTTAAAGCTGTATTTATTAGAAATCGGTGCATAATAATTAAAATTATTATTATAACAATTTTTTAGAAAAATTTGTTACAAATGAAACTCTGAACTACATTGTCTAATAAATGTTTAAGTAATGCATACAAATTGATTACTTACAACTGTATGCGTCAATTTATTCCCTTTAAATTAAAATTATATGATCCATTTATATTATAAAATTATAGCATGAACGACAAAAAACTTTTTTTCTTTGTCCGTAAGTATTCCTTATTATAAAACCACTAATGTCTTTTCACTGCAAATCTTCATATGTATCTACATTGTTTAATTTTTTACCTGTTTCAGCAATCCTTTTCATTATTTATCCGAGAATATTTTTATCATAAATTTATAAATCATTTTCTCAAAAATGTATTTGACAGTCTATAATTTATTAGTTTTTGCATCATTAAAATTCTAAGAGTGTTTGAACGTAATTGCCAGTTCTTATAATGAATGAACTAATTTTTCTTAGAATATAATACAATATGAACAATTAACATTAAACTCTTTCAATAATTTGAAAAATAACGTTCTCTTTTTTTTTGTTTTCCTAGCAACTGAATATTATAGCTACATTTCACTCATTTTGTCATCTAACAATCTGATTTAGAGTTCAACAGTATTACAAATATCAAATATATAAATTTCTGTTTCTTTACTTTATTTTATAGCATGATGTTACAATAAATAATGTGGCACTTTTAGGTATGTATGGCACTTAAGAATATAAGTAATATCTTTTGGAACAGAAAGGAATGTAAGTTCTGGTAAGCTACACAATCATTGCATGCATCACTGTTCACAATCACTGCATCTATCATTTTCTCTTTAATCTGACAACAGTAGAATGATTGTATCATATTTTTATCAATTTAAAATACACTTTTAAAATACAAATTGAATTCTAAAACACATGAAATCTTAAATCTTATTGATAAAATGAAACTAATATATAAAATGTATACTAAATAAATGTGTATCGAATTTTGCATATTGAAATATTGGATTAATATAATTGTCATTAGAATATTTCCACTTAACATTGGATTACAGTTGTATGAAGGTAGAGAATGAAAAAAATGCCCTTATATACTCTCGCACTTTTGATTATAGACATATAGTATGTATAATCTATATTATTTCACTTTTATTTTGCATTGGGTGTAAGAATATATATATCATAATATATTCTTTCTTGCAACACATTTTGAAATTAAAAATAATTTCAAAATTAAAAATAAAATAAATTTTTTATTATAAAAACATAAAATTGAGTCATCTACATCTTTGATTTCTATATTTCTAAATTATTTTTAATGTAATCATTCATAGCACCTTACATAATACTTTGGTAATACATAAAAATATTTCTACAGAAAAGTATGCAGAGTGATTAGTTTTAATTGCCTCTTTTAGTACACAGTAAGAAATTATCTCTAATTGTATTGAAATGTGTCTCTCCTCTGATTATTATTTGTTGACTATGATATATTTCTTTGTTTATTTTCTGAATTAAGATAAGCTACAATATATGCTTTTATGCAAAGCTGTTTATTGTGTAAAATAAAATTTTATGCATTTCTTAAAACGGAAAGAAGAACAAAACATTAAAAATGTTGACATCAAAAAGTGTGTGTGAATACTTTACAAAATCTAAAACAAGAAGAAAGATCAGCTAATGTATCAGTTCTAGTAACTGTTGTTTTGTCTCCTATAAAATATTCTTCTTCTTTTGTAAGCCATAATATGTGCATTCTTTCATTTCCGTTTACTCTAAAAGGTGTTATTTTATTATGCACCTCCATTTCATGATATGATTACATCTACTTATTTCAACAAATGCGTCAATATTTCTGAAGTTACATATATATATACATATAAGAAAAATAATTGATTTAATTAAATTATTTAAAAAAGATAGTAAATAAAATAGAACTCTTAAAATACAAAAACTGACCAAGAGATGAAAACAATTTAGAAAAAGGAATGAATAAATGAATAAAATTTGAATATGTACTCCTACACACAACAGAACAAAGCATGATCATTCTGTTTGGAGACAGAATTGTAGGGATAAACATACGAGATACTAACTCTCTCGCAGTGCATCTTGCTGGGAAATGCTTAATCACTCCAATATGTAAATAATAATTGATTATGCAATAGAATCAAGAAAATAAGAGGCGAATTACCCCTATTGCAAAAATTAAGTTCTAGAAAGTTTAAAGTCCAATTAAAATAGATGCACACACACACAAAATTTCTAACTGAAAAAAGATAAAATTATCATATATCCTATAATTCCTGTTTGCAAGAAGTAAAGATCCAAGTGCAAAAGATTAAGAAACCATTTAAACAAAGTTCTCAAAAATTTTTAATTGTTGATATGACATGAATATCAATAATGACTCATTAGGTATAGTAAGAAAGAATTTTACATTTAGAATTTTTAATAAATATCTCACCAATAAAAACAAATTTGTCAAAAGTAAAACCTAAAAATTAGACCGGTAAAGAACACTAAAGTTCAATTTCAGTTATTAAAAATTTCATTGAGTATAATGAATATAATATGTAATCGATGTAAAAATTCACAAATTCTTCACAGTTAGATTACTAACTAGCTGTCTCCGTAAACTTAATGCTATGTGGTGGATTTGTTTTCGTAAAATTAAGACATCTATAAAATTCCATAAACATCCAGAAAGTTCTTAAGTTTAACACCTAAATTTCCAAAACATTACAAATTCAATAGATTTTCAGGAAAATTCTTAATTTATCATAAATGAGAATATAAAGAAATCACTTAACACATTTTTTTTATAAAATAAAGATCGTCTTAACAAAATTGTCATAATATAAAAATTGGATGTTAAATTTAAATTCCAAAAATCATTTATCAACATCCTCCAGAATGTCCCAAATACTTCTCAATAGAAATTTTTAATTCATATCAAGTTAGATCATTGTACATATTATGCAGAATATATTTT
>BMAW01037947.1:419816-440505 GCA_019974015.1 Nephila pilipes | reverse complement strand
ACCCCGCTTATTCGGTCCTCAGCCCGATATTGCTTTTTGACTTGCTGGGTTTCATATTTTCATTTATTTTTTCTTTCATTTTTACATTTCTTTCTGGATTTTTGTCTTTTTAAATATTTTGAATTATTCTTTCATAAATTTTCAGTATATATATATATATATATATATATATATATATATATAAGCGAAATACTACTGGCTGATTCATCACGAGATCTCTAAGACTATACAACCGATTGACTTGAAATTTAGCACAATTACTCATTTTGCACTGTAGGCGCTCACTAAGAACGGATTTTACAAAGTCTTATCCAAAATGTAATTTTCATCTGTTAATGTACTCTTATCCGTCGGTTATGTAAATTTTGGCGACTTTATCGCCAAAAATGATATGACCGATGCCAAACGGAATATATTTTTTCTTCTATGTATACTGTGCATTGTCACCAATTAAGTTTACTAGGTGAGATTTGCGCGTGCGAAATGGAAAAATACCAAATAATTTAATATTGATGCGCTGAAGGAGAATTTGCAAGATTTTGGCGAAGTGGCTCTTTATGTGAAATTTCGTGCATGTCGAAATTAGAAACGTACAGATTTAGCGATAGAAATAAACGAGTTTGGAATTCCACTGTTGATGAATGTGTAAGTTAGCTCCAAAACTTTGCGGGAATTTGAAAAATACTAAAATGGCGACTTCTTACGGAGTAGCGCACATGCAAGACAATTTTCGTTTACTGGAGAACCTCGCTACATACATGAACGAACTCAAGACTCTATGACATACGTAAGACATTTTGGACGTCCCGACTTGCTTGACTTTTTTTTTAGTATTGAAAATTTAGGACAAAATTCTTATGATAGACACGATGTCATTGCGAGTACAGTTCATTTGAAAGCTAAACACATGATGAATCTTCTAACAAAAGGTTATATCTTTTTCAATGTTAGGTATAACATGTATACGGTAAAATGAATTTTATTCATATATGTATATGGGGTGACTTCTCACTAATTTTTTTTATTTTATTCGTTTTTTTGAAAGTATTGGATAACCATTATTAAAGACAGTCAATTCTTAAGATTTTAAATTTAAATTATCATTATCGATTAAAAGTTGAAAATTTTCTTGATATTTAACGTTTAGTTGCGAAATATAATATTATCATCTTCCCAACGAAACGGGTGGGTATCAGCTAGTATATGTATATATATATATATATATATATATATATATATATATATATCACAGTATCTGGAAATAGTTTGAGAGACCATTGGAAGCTTTACATCTTATTTTATCTTGGAACGAGTCATTGTAATACCCTCGAAAACTTTCTGCACGATCCTTCGATCCTGTGGCCTCGTCGTCTTCCTGAGCACTTCTGATCCACTTCTCAGCTCAGGGTACCTTCTCGTGTCCACTATTTCTAACATAATCTAACGTTACACTATGGAAGTTTGACCAATCTTGGAACCCAGTGAGTCGAGCTGCCAACGGTTTCATGACAATGATCAGGCCTCTATCAAACTCCCTTAACTGTGTAAAATGTCTTCTCACTCGACTATCTGGCATCTTGGAACACTTACTAAAGTATGTCTACTTAAGTCTACGTGGTATTATTCACATAGCTAGAATCGGAATCTGACTTTCCGTTTATGGATATTCCACTAATTGCCGGTTTGTGTTGGACCCATTAATGATTGCACCACCACTGGAGTGTAATTAGCTCCCAACTTGGTTAATTGTCATATCGGATATTATTCAAATAATTTGCTATGTGTCTTGATTATAGCTTTTAGTGTACGATTTTCAATGTCCATGTCCATGTCAATGTGTCACATGAATATATCATTTTTCGAGTTAAAATGAAAGAAACCTTACCATAAGAGATGAATCTCTATGAACATAAACGGTAGTTGAACTTTGTTTTATTTTTTGTTTTTTTATTCTTACTTAATATATTTTGCCTAAGGAGTTCTACAAAAATGAGAAGTTTATTTAAGACTTGTAGAAATATAAGATTTAGATTTATATTCAGAAATAAGTTTGTATTTGAGAACCAAAAATATAATCTTATTGAAGTGGATTTAGTTTTGTAGTGTTTATTGATAAAATCTATTGTTTTTCTGTTTTTCGAAATTTAAATTCAAGACTGTGAAATGAGTCAACTTCATTCTTATTTTGTTAATTTAAAATTTTAAAATATATAAAGACATATATAATATGTGACATTTGCTAATCATGCAGGATGATATAAAATTTATATAGAAAGCTTTTTTATCTTATATATTTCACAATCTGTTTTTCTAAAATGTATTCCTTTTAATTTTTGGCATTTGATTTATAATGGCTATGTTATACCTTATATGGATGATCCTATAATATCTGCCAAAGAAAGAGAATGATCTGAAAGATTATAATTAGTTCTTAGTATTACATTTGAATAATAGCTTAGAAATAAATTTTAAATAATCTCAGTTCTTGAAAAAATTACATATATTGTACATGAGGAAGACAACGATGTGTGTATATTCATACAACTACTTTAAAAATCTTTGAAATAATTTCAAAATTTTAAGGCTAACTATTTTTTTTAGAAAATATACTTTTGCTTCTTTACTATTAAACCTCACAGTGATATTTTGTGGAATTATTATAAATTTAGATGAAATGAGAAAGAGATTGATTGTTAATAAATGTCTCATGGACGGACCTCGTAATTTTAAGTCTCGTTTAAATTACGAGGAGGACACTTAATCTGGCACCTCTCTTTCAGGATTTCCATACCTCGTCGTGAAAAAGGACTTATATACAAAACAAATTTAATATTTATTAGCCTATTTACATGACGTTTCTTTCGTGTCATAGACTCGAATCCATGATTTAACGGAAATACCCCCTACCTCGTGTTTGTGACTATGACAACAATGCTAACCAGTTCACGCAATGAAGAAGAGAGAAAACTTTCAATAAGCTTTAAATGTTGCTGTCTCCGAAACTTTTTTTTGCTAGTACAATTATATAATCTAAATTATGAAGTGGAATATATATTGATGCCATTCCAGATAGATATGGTTCAAATTCATTGCAAAAATTTCTAAACGATTTTACCTTATATATAAATTTATAAGAAAAACCACAGATATAGACAAGTAGTTCTACAGGTAATAACTGAACGTTCTTACTATTACAGGGATTCTTAAGAAATTCAGAATTTATTCATTAGGAATACCCTTTAATTTTTAATAACAATTTGTTGTATATGTTAGAAATAAGAAAATAAATCAAATAATCTGTTATTTATAAACTTTTCCTTCAGTTAAATATACCTATTACATTAAAATTACATAATCACAGAAAATGCGTGGAGGAACATAATTATAAAATAAAAAAAATTAGAAAATGTAGTCAAAATTCCACATACTTGTTAAAAATTTAAAATAAATATATAATATACTTGGCATGTGTTGCTGACACAACATTGCTTTACTTTAAATACATTTGTCACAAAACCTATCAAGGCTACCCTCCAAATTTTTGAATTACTTCCGAGACTTCAGAGGCGCAAGAGGGTGTATACATCACTGAAGAGTTGTCATCGTCAGTGACAAATGAGTTCGACCCCAAAATGATATATGTCATTTATGTCATCTACTGTGAACTCCTAGAAATGTTGTCCAAATCTTGTAGGGAGGGAGATCTCGTCCAACATTGCCAAAATAAAAACGAAATGAGGAAAGAGAAAGTGGTTGGATAGGAAAAAGAAGAATGATCATCGGAAAAATGCATTTCCGGTCTTAACACACGTCATAGCTCCAACCCAAAATGATGAATAATGTGAAGCCAATGTTTGAACTTTCTTTTGGTCCCCAAAGGTCTTTAGTTTCCTTACTTTTCTTTCTTTAGAGAGTTTATTTCTAATGAAATTAATGCATATTTCTATAACTGCATCTGCATTACGTGATTCCTTTTTTTAAAATGCACTTTTTTACTAAATCAATGACTCAGCATAAGATCATTATATGGAGTTTAGTAAAGATATAAAGTTAAAAATAAAACAAAAAACTTTTTAAAAACTTACAATATTTTCAAAAACTCTTGAAAGCAAAGTTTTATTCTTTACTACTTTATTTTCGTTAATAAGAGAGATTGAGAGAAATTTTTATTTGTTTATTTTGTTTCAGTATTTTTCTTGTTACTTTTCCAAAATTCATCCTAACCTTCCAGCAGATGCGCCCTCTATACAACCGTGAAAGGTTACTTGCATTTTCAAAATACGCTACTGTATTTAAGAGTGTTAACATTAAAATTTGGTTGTAATTAATTAAGGATTAATAAGCACTTTTTAATTAAATGATATTTATTTAACAATAAAAGGAGACAATGTAAGAATAAAATATATATGCGCTACAAAATGACGAAATGTTATTGAAATTGCATGGAAATAAAATAAATGAAATTGTTGATATTTCGATTGAAGTATTTACATTTCTTATATAAAAATTTAAAGAAAATATGAAACATAAAAAAATATCTCTAAATCAGGATGGCTTATATGAATAAACTTATTTAGAAGTTCATAATCTATATATTTTATTCATTTTTATACAAGAAAATTGCAAAATTAAAACAGGTTCTACTTACAAAATAAATTCTCAGGTTTTTCACTGCTTTTTGAAATACTAACTTTTCTTATTTATGCTTATAAAACAAAGTAAATAATTTAATAACAGCCCACAATTATAGAGATGTTTTAAAATTGAAAAGGAAGATACATACAAAAACCTAACATATACTTAAATTGGTGAAGGCGACGTATACTTAAATTGAAGAAAGCGATATACATTCGAATATTTACTTATTTCGACATAAGTGTCATTAAAATCAAGAAATGTACCAACTTAATTTGGGACTAATATGTACTTTAATAAACTTTTTGTATTAGATAATTATTTATTTGTTTATATACTTAAAAAAACAAATAAAAAATAATCAAGAAAAATATCGCAAATTATGCTTTTTTTAAATGAAATTAATGTGACAGTAATTATAAAAACAATGGCCTTATATCATATACTACTGTATTAACCATTAAAAGGACTACTGTTTCAGTTAACTATAATTTTTTTCATTTTTGAATATGTTGTAGTTTATTACTATACAAAATTGCATCGTACAATTTTTGTGTATATATTTGAGGACTACTTTCACCATTTATAATTAAACTTAATTTTTTTTAAAAAATATATCAGAATCAATTTTATAAAGAATAAACATTTTATTAATTTATAGATTGATGTACGAGTATTACCTTAAATCATATTTAAACCGGAATAAGGAAATGTTTCAAACTAAATAAAATTCTTCAGAATGTTAAGACAATTGTGAGTATTTTCTAAAATTTAAAGCTATTTTCTTTTCAACATTTCTCAAAATAGCTCTTATGTAAGTTGGCTTCCTTCTTAGAAACTTTTGAGGTCAAATGATATTGCATTAGGAATTATTCAGAAATATTTAAATTCGACAGAAATTAAGCTCATTTTTTCTCTTCAAATTGTCTCAGTTAATCACGAAATCTTAATATAAGATTTTACTAAGATCAATCAAAAATATTTAACGAAAGCAGTGTTATTCCGAAAAATAAATTTTATAAACTTTTGTAAGAATTATATTGCTGATAATGTTTTTAAAAAAATTATTCTTTATTTATATTGCGAATTAAATGAAAAAAACTTTAAATGTAATATTTTCGTTTTATTTAAATACCATTTAATGATATAGCTGTTACAACAAATAATACAACAAAATCAGTACACTTTTAAAGTTAGATATTTAAGACATAATTAATATTCTCATAATTAATTAGAAGCTCTAATTTTATGCAATCAATATTACATAAAAACATCTATTTGTAACTGAATGAGCAGTAATAATTAACAATAAAAATATGCATTTATTTTGACAAAAAAAATTGAAGAAATAATTCAGTAAAAATGGAGAACGAATTATAGATCATACTTTGAGGCAAATGAATATGTCAACTGTAAAATCACAGAGATCTAAGAATAGAAATGTAGCCTAATCTTTCTATTTTCCCCTTTCTTGCTTTTCTTCACGGGAGACATAACACCGTAACGAGCTTTATTTCGGTTACTGTTTATTCTCCACACGTTTTTTTTCTCTCTTTTTTTTGTGCAGTTTTTCCATCTGTATAACGCATCACTAAATGTATGAGAGCAGCTGAGGGTTAAGTAATTTCTCTGTTTGCGTTTAAGTTAGCCGACAAAAACAATAATACGATTTCAGAAATCTAGTACATTCTTCGTAGAAAAAAACTTATGCTGAATTCATGAAATGTCTTTGATCATTATTAGTGAAATAAAGACTACATTTTCTGATAAAAAAGTGCTCAGATACTCACTTTTTTAAGTTTATTCTTCAGTATAACTTCAATTTCCCTTAATATGTCCGAAGATTAAAAATCAGAATTAAACGCACAAACACGATAATTTTTTTTCTACTTTTTCATTTCAAAGAAACAAGGAATGAATGTTGTTCAATTTAAAATGAAATGAGTTAGAATTTCGATTGAAAATATATTTCGTAAAGAAAAAATAGGATTTCGATGAAAGATAATGAAACTGTTTTAGAAAGTTGCTGTTGGTTTGATTTTTAGTTAATGAGATTTTCTCGAATGAAAAATGAAGAAATGTGCATCGACTGTAATGGCTTAAGGAATCAGTTCAAGTTTTTATGGTGAGACTTTGTTCATTCGAAAGTTAGATGCACAGAAAATGTCTTTACGTTTTAAAATAATTTCTTTTTTAACTAACAACTATTGCAGAAGTTAAAGCTTACATTCAGGAAATGAAAAATTGACTAATAATAGTATTTTTAAATTAGTTTATATATTTCATTGTAAATACCAGATGAATAAATCTTGCTATATGAGTTTGAAATTAATACTTATTCTTATTTCTTCAGAAATAATATCTGATACAAGATAAGTAGATATGAAATGTTTTCATGGAAACTATTTATGAAAACAATTTGGCTTTAATTTACCTTATTTTTATATGATGATTATTAAAAGTTAATAATTAAATAAGTAACTACAGTGGGTGAATTGCTAATTAATTCATAATACATGATTAAAACATTTTGTCATATATTTGAATGTCTTTTTTTACAATTCACAAATATACGTGGAAGCTGAAAAACGTAAGTAGAAAAAATGTACGAATTATTATTTCTGAAATTGTTTTCATTTTTGAAACTCTGCAAGTGTTTTTCTAAGACTATTGTTTTTAATATATTTGTCGATTAGTTTAAGTATTTGAAATACATATGTTAAATTATGAATTGAAAATGGAAAAAATATGATATTTTTAAAAGAAATGAATTATTCAATACTAAATCTTTATTTTGCTGTTAAATATTGTTATTCTATTTCCACAAAACGGACCGTAATTTTTTGAATAACACAACTCATAGATTATCTGAAATATTTCAGAATGGATAATGTATTACTAAGAGAAGTCAAAAATTAAGTTTTGGTAAGGTGTTTTGGAAATTTCAAACAACTTAATGGCAACTTGAAATAATAACTCCAGCTCATGTATATGTATATCCAATTTAATTAAGAGTATTGTTTAAATTTTCATAAACATTTTGACAATGTTTCACAAATTAATTGAAATGTGTATTTTAATTGCAGAAAATCAGCTAAATTTTTTTCGAGACTTCAAAGGATTTATTTAAGAGAGTCTTGAATAATTTCTTGATAATTTATTTACATATCAATGTATTAAGTATAATCAAATTAAATATAATAAATCCATTCAAAAAGTTTGAAAATAGGTGCATATATAAAAATAATATTTTGATGCAGAAAAAAATATTTATTTTTCATTAATGCCTCATTCAGCCATAAATAAGCATAAATGAATACTATCACATGAATCAAGTGCTACAAAATAATGCTAATGTAATTTACGCAAGCAATGAAAAAATAATTATATTTCTTTATCATTATTTTCTTATTTGAAATTACTTTGTCATGAAGGGAAAATAATTTCAAAGCATAATTTATGTTCTTTCAATGGATGCTATTATTTTCCTCAAATAGTTATAAATAATTGAAAGAATCTATAACTTAAAAGAAGGTAATTTTGCTGGTGTATGCGAAACATACCAAATTCAAACTTGTACCTCTAGTACAAGCTATGATTTTAAAATATGATAAAACAATTAATTCATCATATTTCTGACATTAAGAAATCCACTATTATTGTTTAATGGAATGTGCATAAATCATTATTTAGAAGTACGTATTCCGAAATCTATACTGTATTTGTATTTAAATATATTAAGAAAAAACACACATTTATCAAATTTAATTAAGATGGAGAAGGTAACAAAAGTTCTCCATAATAATATTTGATCCATTTTTATTTCAATCTTGTGTTACATTTTACGAGACAATTTTTTTTTTTAAAAAATATACTTTCAAGAGCGTTAAATTAAATTCCCTTATCAGTTATTTGGCAACATCAATTTCTTAACCAATGCTACAGAATGAGAAGGAAATATCTAAGATAAGCCTAATTTTAAAACATATTTACTTAACCACGGGTATTCTTGATTCCATTAATAACGGCTCTGTTATAATGTAAGGCGAACGTATCAAAGCCTTATCCTGTAACGATTGTTTTTCAATTATGATTCTACGAAACAAGCGACCGCTGTCAAAATTTCTTGCATTTTCCCTCAAAGATATATATTTAAATAATACATGCTTCAATAAATATTGCTTGGTAATAAATTATTGTATTATCAATTCATCTATGATACATTTTAAGACTTATATTGTTCCCCTTACGTGAATTTATTTATTAAAACATTACTAACAGATATACATTAATTGTAAGATGATCATATATTTTTTATTTGGCTTAATAGTATGTAAGTTACAACAAATAAAATAAACTGGAAAATAACGCAATAAATGTAATTGGAAAAACACGTATATGAAGTGACTCAACGTTTTAAAATGCGTTTATTAATATCCAATAAATAAAACAAGAAGCAATCTATTAATAATCTCATAAATAATTATTCAATGCATAATTAACTTTCCTTCGTTAACTCACAAGTCTCTCTCGGTATCAGTAATTTGCAGAAATAATCTGAATTATATTTCTTTCCTCCATAATTTTTAGTAAAAATTAACTGAATTTATAGCACAACTTTTGTCTTTTATTTCTTTATAAGCAATACCATGTAAAAAAGGCAAATTATTAAAAAATTTAAAATTTACATTCATAGCTTTTTTTTGTTAGTTTTTAACTTGTATTGACAAGAAACGAAAAACAAAGATAAATTCAATATATAATTAAATACATAAAAATACATCGACTCAAGAAAATTCCTTAAATTAAAAACGAATTGTACACAATTTCACTACCCAGATCATTTGCCGAAGGCTATTATTTGGATAAAAGAAATTTCGGATATAATATTAATTACAATTTTACTAATCTATTTGTGTAATAGTGTAATAAACGAATTCCTATTTCTACAACTATTTTCAATTTAAATGTTATAAACTAATTATTCAGCAAATAAATCTTTTTAGAGGGAAGCTATAAAATGAAAAATAAAAAGGAATATTTCCTCCATTATGAATTCAAAAACGAAAAGTCTTAATACAGCGAAATTTTCTTTTAGTTTACAGAGAACATAAATATTCATAATTATTGAATTTAATACATAAATTGTATTAAATTCAGATTATTTTGTAGAGTAACGATACCTTAATTGGAAAAAATGCTTTCCAATAACATTACAAATTTCGTTCTTAAGAATTAGAAGAACGTCATGATGACTTACAATAAAACTTACAATAATATTTCAATCTAAAAATTTAAATAAAAGTGGGCCTTTTGTACTTTGCTTTCAGTAGTTATCTTAAGGAAGATGCATTGGATAATAATATAATACCACCATGACAAATGGTGTTCATAATAAATGTTCTTCATGAACTATGCTATAAAATTCTTTGAAAAATACATAAAATCTTATATTAGAGCTATCTTTACTTTTCGGAAAGATAAGTTTTTCAAAATTTTATACTTTTATTACTTCGTATCTTTTTAGTCTTTGATTATCTTCCGGTTTTTCCCCCGCTACTTTTGATTTCCCTATCATTCACTTTTATTAACAAGTTGTTATACCTTTCTTTCGTCAGAAAACCGTTGTGCACTTTCTTAGTGTCCAAAGTATTTAATAACATGGAATTAAAAACTCATGCATATTCAATATTTCATTTAGAAAAATCGTATATCCAGCACGAAATTGTTATATATATATATATATATATATATATATATATATATATTAGATTTCTCCCGTCGTTTCTTGATATTTCGAAGACAGCTATTGTAGAAATCACCAATTGAACTTAACTTTCTGAAAACTGCGGGATTCTTTAACCTACGGTTTCTTGAAATTAAAGAAATCAACATAAGAGGAATTATTTACACATAAGGATTAATTAGGAAAACAAATAAATTTTATCCAGATATTTTATAGTAATAATTAAATATTTACGATACCTATGCATATATATGTTTTCTTGTAATTTTCGATAAAATTTGATAGCTTCTAATTTTACTTAATTCCTAATTAAAATTAATCGATTATTCAATGAATTTTGAGAAAATATTGAAGTACAACATTTGATGTAATTCTGGAATTTTGAGGAACAAATAATTTTTCTCTAGTTGAGAATTACATTTTTAATACACGCTCTTCACAAGGTGCGGATTTAACTTGATCTAAAAAAAATTATAAAGATACTCGCATTAATCAACAACTGATGAAGTATCTTTTGCTTTCAGATAGTTAAGGACCAAAGTTACTTCGATTTTTTTTTCTGTTTGAAGGATTAAGAGATACTTAGTGTAGTTGAATAAATAATTTATTTATTTCGAATGTATAAACCAGAATTTAGGTGGAATGTAACTAAAGTATTTTCGTACTTTGAAGAGGAAGAAGAAGAAGAACATTGTGTGATATTATGCAGTATTTACAGAAAAAATGACTTCGATTGTTTGAGTTAAGAACATTTTCTAATCACATTTAATGTGATTAGAAAATATTACATTAGAAATAGAAAAACAATAGAAATTATATTACATTACAAATAGAAAAACATTAGAAATAATATTACATTAGAAGTAATATAAAGCAATATTCTTCATAAAATGAAAGTTAATAAGTTATTTAGTATTAGGGTCTTTCTAATACTGTATTACATACGCAATAAATACAATAGAAACAATTAGTCAATATATAAACTGAATGTACAAAAATTTGTGATGATATTTTCCTTTTTCAAAATATTTAAAAAAAAAAAACAGATGAATGTTAATACACTGGAAAAACACTAATTTATGTGTAACTAAATACTACAATAAATTCATGCTCATTTTCTTTCTTTATATTCTCATAAGGGATATGGAGACAAGAATTAAATCAGCTTTCAGAAGCCTTCTGGGTTTATGGTATCTTAAATAATTTTTCAGAATTTCATGCAAGTAAGATTAGAACATTGGTTCTCAACCGATGTTCCGCTAACTAACAAGAGTTCACGAGGTGTTTAAAATAATATTGTAGTGACGAAATTTCAAAACATTATTGCGCGTAATAGTTAATGAAATGATAATTTTCTCACATATATTTATTGCACGGTTAATAATACGGCAGTCGCCTTCCTATTATATCCCAGACATGCTCGATTGGACAGAGATCTGGCTGGCCAAGGAAGTGTTTAACAAGCTATAAAACAGCTCATAGCAACACGAGCCATATGTGGTCTGGTATTCTCTAGCTGAAAAATAAGGCCAGGGAACTGCAAAAGGAACGGAAGCAAAACAGGTCTCAGAACGTCATCGACGTACCGATGTGTTTTCAGTGTGGCTCTAAATATGACCAAAAGGGTCCGATTATCAAGGGAAATGGCATAATAGATCATAACTCCTAGTTGAGGGCCTGTATGGTGTGCAATAGTGAAAGCAGGATCAGCACTCTACCCTGGGAGTCTCCAGACACATCCTCGATGATCGTCAGAACACAGTTGGAAGCGGGATTCGTCGCTAAACACTATACGTCCCCAGTCAGCAACCTATCAACTTGATCGAGCCAAGCTCCACTGTAATCTGGCTCGACCATGTGCAGGCGAGTGTGGCAGGGGGCGTAGCTATCTGTACGAGCGTAGATTTCGATCTATCAACCCTATGTGAATGGTCATGGAGGACTCTCGTGTGTGGATCGCACGTCTGATTGTTAATAACGATGAGTCGGGCTCTGTGACAGCTGATCTAATAATCACTCTGTCCTCCCGATCTGCTATAATCCTAGGTCGACCGCTATTATCATGACACTGAAATCTGCCTTTTTCCACCTATACTTGCCAGCATTTTCTAATCGCCACATCGCTTCGACCCACACGAGGAAAGATTCTCCAATTTCCCAAACCTGCCTCTTTCATTCCAATGATACGACCTCTTTTAAACTCTGACAATTGCTCGTAATGAGCTCGAATCCTGCGGCGAGACATTTTTTCATTTATTGAAAGGTATCTTAAATCGCATTGCAACAAAAGATGTGACCATCAGATTGAGAATTACTTCTTATATACACCCATTGAGTGCGCAGTTCTGATGCACTGTAGTTCCGGTATTCATTCATTGGACACCACATTTTAATCATTTACATGTTCGTTCCAAATATCTTTGCATATGAAATATCATTACAATATGGGCAAATCCTTCTTGGTGCATCTTTTTCTTTGTTATAGAGTATATATATATATATAAATTCATTCCGAACAAGTTAACTTTATATATGCTTGTTAGATTTTCATATATTTAGTATTTAATTTTGAGTTTCTAAAGGTTAACTTATTAAAAGAACATATTCGAGAATAGCACTTTTCAAAGAATAAGATCGAGATAAGATCATTTTGCCTAATTTGCAGTATTTCCTATATGTAGTTAAGAACATAATAAAAGTACTTTATATTTAATCTTTGTCAGATTACAAAAAAGAAACTTCAAATTCATTTTTCAATTTTTTTCACTGCTTATTGATTTGATATTTTATGACGTTATTTGTTTAATTTTTAATAAAATAGAAATGTGACATTGATAAGTTGTTAACTATGATAATATACAATTTTCGTAACAGAGCTGATGAAAGATGGATGTTGAGTTCAGCATTTTGAATGAAGCGTATTATTTCTTTTTGATGTTACATGGAAATAGAGTAAGGTAGTTAGTATAGTAAAAATTAAGTAAATTTTTAAAACTACTTCATTCAATATCGATATTTATTTATTTATTCTTCACGAACCCTTATCCTTCTCAATAAAAAATATATTTTAAAATAATAACATATATTAGTCTGCTTCCTTATTTTAGTGGTAAACACTAGAGGAAAAAATCATCACAACTTTGAGTATTCTACGCAAAGTTTGGTAATTTGTTTATAAACATTCAAGTTATAGAAAAAAGAAGTCATTTGTGTTCTTTCTAAAAATCAGTATAAAAATATTTCTAGTATTAAGGTTTGTGAAACCTAAATTTTCTGCAATAAATACTTATAACTCCTTATTAAAAATTCTTCAGATGTTAAAGATTACCTTTGAATGAAATTTCTCTTTCTACTTTAATATACAAGTATTCGAAGACCAAAGAAACACGATCTAGTATATTTATTTTTTCAATTTTCTTAATGATTTTAGTATATGTTAAAGAGCAATCTATGTTTTTAGATTTAAAAATGAAAGGAATTGGAAATAGTCTTTGAAAGAAAAAAAAAGAGGATAAAGCTGCAAGCGTAAGTTAATGAAATTGTTTTTGGAGGAAGCTGTTTTGAATGCTAAAACTAATGAGATTTTCTCAGAAGCAGGAAGAATGCGAATCGATTTTGACAAGCAATGGAATAAAAAGTAATTTTGATTTTTTTTAATCTTAATTTAGCTTAAAATTTTAATTTATTAAATGTACCAGCTGAATAAAAAATATTTTTATTTAAAGTTCAAAAAATGAACTAAACAATTCAATTATATGCTTCATTATTTTTGTTATTTAGACTTGTTCATACGAATGAAAATTTCTAAAACTATCATTTGAAAAAATAGCGCTACAAATCATTGTTTTTGGGTGTTAATTAGCTTAATTTAATCTCCACATTTTAACTTTATTCTTATAGTTCGGTAAAAGCAAATAAAGTACTAATGAGGTAATGTAATGGTCACAATTAAACTAACAAGTACTCTGAACTAATGCAATATGATAAACAAATGTGTTTCTATTGGGAAGTAAAATTGGTTAATAAGTTTTTATTAAAATCTCAGATTTTCAATCTACAATTTTTTTTAAGAAAAGTTGAATTATACAGTTTTCACCATTCGCTAAGCAATACGAATTTAATTACTGTTGAAAATGTTTTATTACCACTTTATTTCAAAAGTATCATTCGATAATGAGATGAACAAATGCTTGTTAATTTTGCATTTACTCTTGAATTTTAAATATTGTTATGCTCTAAATTTATCACTTTATTACTTTATGCTGTACCAATTGAACTAACTTGTTTAAAATGCATTAATAAACAAATTAAAACATATATCACGAAATAATATTTATCTTTAAATTACTGGACAATGTCATGATTTAGTTAAGATTCAGTTTTCGAAACAGTATAAGAACATCTATAACTGCCTTTAAGCGAAACCTTAAGAGCTATGAATTTTTTTCTTACGCGTTATGAGAATGTAGCTGCTGATGTTTGAGTAGAAATTAGATATAGAAGTATCATTTATTTAGTTAAGCTATAGAGTGCGTTTATTAAAATCTTAGTTTGTTGAAAGAAGAATCTAAGAGAGAGAGAGAGAAGAAAAAACTTTTTTGCTCTAAGAATATAACATTTTCATGAATATCTAGAAATAAATATATATATGAAATCTTAAAAAATATATTCCAGAAAGAAATGAAAGAAAATAAATCAGTGTATAAAAAGGGAATGAAATAAGAATTGCATCATATATCTTTGAATGAAATGTTGTTCATGAGCAATGTTTTTCAAATTATAACTCATATCATCATAAAATAATTATCTGGAACAGCTATAACACAGGAAGCAATTCTAAAACTTTTAATGTCGACGCTCCTAATTTCGAACCATTAACAAAATTATGTAGTTCTGACGATATCGGAGAGCTTGTATCTCCCTCTTCTATGATTCTTCAATAGAATCACATGACGACTGAGCTCTATTTAAAATGCAGTAGCACCCAAAATGCTTCAGGGTATCAAAACTTTATAGGTGACCATCCTCTTTCAGCTAACATGCCCATTTAATTTAGGGAGCAATTTCGATTCGAATGAGACATCCATGGCTTGCGATATAATAATAACAAATATTCTTTTAAGAAATTTTGATTAAGACTTATCTGAAATGAGTCTATTAGACTTTAGATGGACTCTTATATTTCCCCTTACTAACAACGTATGACTATAATATGATGCTGTTAGAATTTAGAAACTCTCCCAATGATTCAGAAGTGACTCATATAGATTAGGTGGTGAATAGGACTGATAAAATATATTTGTAAGCTATGGATAATTTCATACTGAAACTAGTTAGTGATAGAGAGAGTGAATGGAAATTATAATCATATTGAACAGAGTCTGCACTGACAAGCGTAATAATTTATTTGATCGCAGACAGTAAATAATTTCTTAAGCTTCACGAACCTGTCTTTTACTTCTACTAGAAACTCCGAAGTGATTGATCCGCTACAACCAAGTACGAAATTACAGTTTTAATCTTTAGATTAGAGTTTAATACATACCAGAAATTTTCCACAGATGTATTAAGCTAGGAACTGAATTTTGAATAATTAAATATCCGAATAAAGGTATTTTAATCCCATTATTTGCCTACCTTTTTAATTAGGGGAAGTGTTGGTTAGGAACTCTTTAATTATTTGCATATGAGGGAGCTGCAAAGTAACAAAAATATATTAAGCTCATTAAAGAAGTAATAGTAATTTACAGAATGTGATATTAATATATATCAGAACATTACATCGCATTTACAATAGCACCAATGTTTCATTTTCACACAGAAGTTTATTTTAGTCTAACATTTCATAGTATAGTTGAATTTTAATTTGCATAAATAAATATTTTCCTTACAGATTAACTACAATATCACTTTCATTATTTTTCCCGCAAATTATTTTTCCACATAAGAATGAAAAACTTAGAATAACTTAGAATAGAGGAAAGAATTAACAGAAGAAAGCAAAAGGTGTAAAAATTCTTAAGACTATGCACACAAAAGATGAGTTTGAATTTCTATGGAAATGTTTTTTTTATTTATATACTTATAAAATAGTAAAATATGTCTAATCGAAAATTCTTTTCAAATAATGTTCCTTTTATTTCAATACGCTTATTAAGGTACTTTGTCTAGAAAATTATTAGAAAGTTTTTATTTTTCAGACTACTTTGACGATACCTGGAAGAAACACAAATTTAAAAATCACTAATTGCATACATGTAAGTTCCATAGTTCCTATTTTGCAAATAATTTTCTTGTACGCCCTGATCTTTTATTTTAAGAAATGTAATAAAAAATGGTAATTTTATGTTAAATGAAAGCAAAGAGTTTTCATAAATAAAAGAGAGAAACAATATTAAATTTAAAATTTTCGAACGTCAAATAGGGAAATAAAACTGCCAATATTTTTTTCTTTCTTTTTGTTTTCGAGAATTTCAAGGGAGGTATTGCAAATAAATATTTAAATTTTTGTAAATTTTTTTAAAGTAAAACACAGCTGAAACAAAATCCATACAGTTATATAGCTTTTATTTAATTTGTAAATAATCTTTAAGGATGTTACATCCTTCATATTTCAATATATATTAAAATACATGCTCAAATGTTTCTTGCAAATATATTACAAATATTTAATAATTAGCTTAGTGCTTTCTGATATATAAAATCTATATAATTTCACAGTTAAAATAATATTTAACAAATTACAGTAATAATTTTTAAAACTAGCAGATATAAATTTTAAAATTCAATCAATGATTAAATTAGTAAAATATTCATATTTAATGAGAATGCAAATAATTATTTCTACAAATTAGTAATTATTATTGATTCAATGATAACTATATTATCATTAAATTTTGTAATACAGTAAATTAGGGGTATTCTAACTCAATTTAATATTTAGATATATGTCATTCATTAAAAAAAAACAATTTACTTGCGAAATGGGAGCATTTAAAATGGGAGACAGAGTGATGTGCTCACCAATGAATTTCCCTAGAATTTCATTTATTTTGACAATATAATTGGCATGAAAAAGAAACTCCAACAAATATAACTCAAATGATTGGTTAAATTTAAATTACAGCCTTCCGTTTTGTAAATGAAGTTAATGATTAATTAGATAAGTTAATAGTTAAGTTATAGATTAAATTAAAGATTTCAGTCAAAACTTCTTTTGATTGAAATCATTATTTATCATTTTAGAAAAAATTGAAATATTTTTTCATTCAAATAGTTAAATTAAAGACAAAATATTATTTCAATATTTTTAGATGCCAGATGGAAAAACAACCCTAAAATGAATAATAAGTTTAACGTACATATTACAGAAAAAGTAATTCATGTGTATTGAAAATTTCTTTCGTTACGTAAATTATGTTAATTCAAATATATGAAATTTCTTAAATATGACAGAAGTTAATTTTTATTAGTACTGAAAATAATTTATTCAGAGGCTCAGTGCTTTCTAACAGCTTCATTAAAAATCAAAATTATTCTTTAATTTAGTTTCTTAATATCACAGATATAGATAATACATACAAGTGAAATAAAAAAAAATCCTATAAAATGAATAAAATCTTTAAAAACTATTTAAAAATGATCAAGGAATTACCAGACTTTTATATGTCTCAACCTTCCAACCAAATTGACCGTAGAATCAGTTAATTCACTTCACTTCACTTCAATGACACATGATGGTCTTGGATAGTTATAAAATGTAAAACATATTCGTCAACATGACAGTATTAATTTGCTGTAGAACACTACATTGAGAGTGGTCAACATTATTGAACAGTAAGGTTTTCATAATCCTGATCCAAAGCTTTTACAAAGGTTGATGCGCCTTGTATACCTCATTTTATACGTTATGCTCTAATGGAAATGTGTAAGCTATTTATATTAAAGTGTGCTTTTTAGCAGTTATAGTTATGTCGTGTTTTGGATACTTACTGTTATTTATTATAAACGAATTCAAATTTTTTTTATATATAATAATACATATTTGCTGCTTAAATGCAATATTGTTAGTATTTTTTCAAAATTCGAGCGTTTATGTTAATCCTGCAGTTTTATGGTCTGACATTTACAGGTTAACGAAAGAGAGTACTGTACCAGAAATGTAATTTTAAAAATTAGGATTTTTTCTTCTTCTAATGTAAATCAATTGAAATATTTCATGTTATTTAGAAAATGATTTTATTAAATGTATTCGTTAAAATCATTTTATATTTGTCATCATTTCATATTTGCTTTGCCTTTTTGTTAGTGCTAATGCAAAGGCAGTTTTCCACCAATACAACTTAAAATCAATAAGTTTTCAAACACTTGAAATATGTATTGCTTTTTTTATTTACATTAATGGGTTCTAGTGTTTGGTTTATATACATTATTTTATAACAAAAATAAAAAGGTCTTCGAGGGGCGGGGTGGAGAGGGGAGTAATACTCTTCATACAGATAATAACAGAAATAATATAAAATCTAATTTCTAACCGTATTTATTCCAATCCCTCCTCTCGATTGGTGTCCACCCTTCTATGAAGTATAATGGAAGTTGTTTAAGGTGTTTGTTTCAGAGGGAAATCACTACATACTTATGAAAAACTATACACTATACATATATACAACTGAGATATAGAGGTATTGATTTATTTTGACCTATTGTTGACTTACAATGGAGAACAGCTTTCTATTACTCGCTCGCGGTTAATGATGCTTCCATGTTTTCTACAAAATGAATTCCCCGTTACGCTTGTCTTGCATTAAGAGAAATCATTTAGTTTCCGAATGTATAGAATATTTTTTTTAAAGAATGCGAAAAAAGTGACATATTTATTGTGTATTGACAATTAAACACAAAGGCTTTTGAGCAGATGTTTGGTATATTTCGATGAGAGACTTGAATAATTTTATTCGTAAATAATGAATTCAACTAACACAAATGAAATAATATCCCAAGATTATCTTCGATTTTCAAATTTCCTAAGGTGACCTCTAATCTAATGGGACAAGTTGCGTTAAACAAGTTATGGGCAACAATTCCTTTAGAAATTTGTTTTTCCATAAAGATATTTTTTCAAACAAAAATCATAATCCAAGTACTATTCAGATTAGAATACAGTAAACATTCTTTTGTAAACATGAATGAGTTATATGCATCGATTTAAAGCTATTTTAAATAAATTTTATTTCATTGTTGTAACAATAGTGATAAACATTAACTACCGAACTAGATACTATTTACCTATAACAGTAATTTCTTTTTTGTAAGAATATTTTTATAAGTTTTATTTATTTAATTTTTAAAATTAATACTGAATTTCCTTAATGTTTGTGTTATCTTATTAAATTTTTCTTTTCATTATATCATATAAAATTAAAATTTAAAGTAAAAACAAAAAGAATTAAAATCTAGAGAGTAGTTTTATTCACTCTAAAATTGAATATAGACATTCAAAAATCAGAATTCAATCAAAATTTTGTTAGTAAATTTAATATGTGCTGAGTAGTTAAACATACGCTTCGGAGAATTAAAGAGTACTGAATAGTTTCAATGGAATATATAAATAAAGTTTTAAATCTCCGAAAGTGTAAATAAATGATTAAGTACATTGATAGAGTCTATAAATTTTGAAAATAAAAAACTAGCACCTAAAGGGAAATGAAACATATAAGGAACTTAATTGGAGACTGGAAATATAAAAAAGACTACATAAGAAAAATAATAACGCAGAAAATCAATGGAATGAATGTAGAATGGCTATTTATGTAATTAATATTACCATTACAGAAGAATTAGTATCTTAAAAATATTTAGTGAATATACTGTGTATAAAATGCTAAAGTATGTTTAAGTATCAAACACTTTATCTTTAATAAGATTTAATTAATGGAAATTTTTAATTATTTTGACTTTTCATTTCATTCCTTTGCATTTAATAGATAATATATATATTTAATGAGATAATATACAAGGTATAACTAATAAATAATGAGACTGATACAGCTACAGAAGAAGTATACATGTGCTGAACCACAGCTATTTAGCGTGAAGCCTTCACTTTCGAATACAAGTACATCATGCATTTGTAAACAAATCCTTATACCAATAGCCTTCGTACGCATTAGATTTGTTCTGTTTCGCCGAAGAAATCATAAGTTTAACAATAAGGAAATGAATTGTTGTGAAATTTCGCATACATGAAATCCGCTACTGAATTTATATATATATATATATATATATATATATATATATATATATATATAT
>BMAW01037947.1:366941-419806 GCA_019974015.1 Nephila pilipes | reverse complement strand
ATATATATATATATATATATATATATATATATATATATATATATATACATGTATGTATGTATGTATGTATCATGATTTAACTTTAATTCAATAATTTCTCTTAATAATAATTTTATTATATATTCTATCCCATTCCCTATTCAAAAGTAAAGAGTTTATTCTTATTTCCTGATCTCCTTCCAAATCATCATTTTATTTATTAGATCACTCACTCATAAAACTGATTAAATTCGCATTCCCATGATCAGAAATCTGTCAAAACAATCCTTATTAGACTCCTGGTCTATTATGATATTTCCCCAGAATCCCTATTCCAATACCACGTATTATATAACGTTTATTTTGAAATTTCCCTGTTGTATAACTTTACACCACAAAATTTCTCTCTATTATGCTCTAATTCCTCTCATGCTCTTATACATTCCTCTGTGATGATTATCTGAGATTTTTATGGTGTTTTCACTTAGCCCGACGTAAGTCTAAAAGTACGTAAAGCTTTCTCCCATAGAATCAATAAACAATCTTATATGAAAAAGGGACTATTCATTTCGGCTCCGCATTCAAAATATGTCATTAATATTGAGCAAAAATTTAATATTTACTTAAAAATCATTCGTGATATATATATATATATATATATATATATGGCACTGAAGATGTTTATCGCGGGCCCGTGTTTTTGAGTGTTTTAAACGTATTAGAGATGGCAGAGAAAACGTTGAAGATGATTCACGACCGAGTCGCCCTCCCACGTCAAAAATGGATTATAACACCGAAAAAATTGGTTATCTGTTTCGATCTCACAGTCGGTTAAGCATTTGTGCAATTGGTGAGACTGTCTCTTGTCACTTTAAAAGAAAAAATATTTCAAGTAACAAAATAAATATTCCCTTAAACAATGTTGATTGTATTCACTTAATTAGAATCTATCACAATATTTTTAAGTGTCAGTTATGTTAGTTATGATATCACAATATTTGTAAGTGTTAGTTATGTTAACTATGTTAGTTATGTATATCATAAAATTAGTCTCGTGGAACTACCATTATTAAACTTATTAATGTTTATTTCCGTTCCTATATGTAAGTAATTTTAATTAATAAAGTCACGCCAAGTAGCATGCAACAGTGCTCCTTAAAATATTTTCAGTTATATTCACTAAGAGCGAATTTTACATTGCAGATATAAATATGCTGTTAACTATATATGTTATTTACTTATTTAGAATCTACTTAACTTACTCTAACACACATGCAGTTATGAAAATTATACTTCTATCAACTCTCATCCTAAAAATATTAAGAATCATTTCCTATAGCTAAAAGTAAATATTAATATAAATGAATTTCACTTTTACAGCTCCAAATAAAGTGAGATTAAGGCATTTTATTAAAATATAATTTTGTAATGTATAACAAGCTTGATAACTGGCTAAACGTAATATTCGTACCCCAAAGGTACAATTGAAATGGCAATCAAAATGAATAATGGTTGTCCATTTATTACGAACTCAAACATTTATTAATGACTCGGGTATTTGAAATACTTCGCTTATTCATTTAAATTAATATCTAGTATTATGAGATATGACAGTCTTTAAAATACAATTGTTTTGTTTGGCTGTTCAGAGGAGAAGAAAAAAATTCTTAGCTTGCAAAATAAACTTGTAGTATCTTCTGGTGGTTAGAATTTCCGGGAATTCCAAACACTTCATTAATAGTTATCAAAAATTATCTGAAGTACTAAAAATAAAAATACAATATTATTTTTATTTTTGTGTGACTTAAGTCCTTTAAAAAATTGCATTTGAAACTACTTTCTGGAATCACAGCATCACCAACTTGTATTCGGAAAAAAGCTGAAAATTTCTAACATAAGTATTATTTTATTTCCCCCAAAATTTAACCAACAACTAGGTTTGATATTGTTTTTTTTTTAACAAGAGCTTCCTCTAGTTATACAACTTTTTAACAACTCAGAAAAATTGTAAGGATGCTCATTTTTTGGCGAACCAGAACAAAGTTGATAGATGTAATAGGTTCTAGGTGTGACTAATAATCAGAAATGTAATTTCTTTATAGGCAAGTTGATACCAATTAAGTATCTTCCATACAGATTCATTTATTTATTTCATTAGACGCTCTTAAAATCCTCCTTAACATGGCATGAGCTCCATAATAAACTTCCACGTGATGCCTTATGCTATAATAAAATTTTTGCAGTCTTAATCTTTGATAATATTCAAATAACACTGTACCTCTTTAAAATAACATTTAAAAGTATATTTAGTATATTAATGTACGATTATGCAGTTTGATCTTCTTGAAAGTAAATTTCATAAGGTCAAAATGAATTTCCTTGTGAATAATACAGACTCTAATTTTATATGAACTATGTCAGTAACTGTACACGTAAATAGAGAAATGTTGAATTTTTTGATTTTCTAGTGTCATTTTTTAAATTGACATAAATTGTATCATCAGCGATAGTAAATGAGGGTGATTCTGAGACTCTGTCTTGTAATAACTGTCCAAGTAACTCGTTTGTTGGTTTAACACAGTACATTTTATATGCTAACTATTTGTTAATAATTTCCTGTGTTAATTGCCATTGTTGAGGAATCCAATACATTCTTCTAATTTATCATAGAGGGAGGATAACTCCTCCCTGTAACAGTCTTAGATGGGTTTTTTTTTATTTTGAGATCTGCAAATTTCTACCCTTTTGGAGTGATAATCTCATTAGAATAGTATTTAGCTTTATTAATTCTACTATTAATCACTAAAATATTACATTTATATAAATAAGGATAGAAACTGTACAGTTTAGAACTTTTCGAAATTTGATTATCTCATTTAGCAAACTTATCTCTTCTTCACAGAGATGCATCTGAATGTCTTTAATGAGGTCTTTACTTAATTCTTCAGCATACAAAGTGCTTTAAGATTTTGAGCAGATACTGCAGTTAAAAACAAATCACTTCACCTAAGCTAATATTCAGTTTACTTTTAATAAATAGTCAAAATTTCATAATTATGCAAATATTTCTTTCGAATCAAATGTCCAAAAATTCTAAGTAATTTCTTTGAATCTAGCTTTAGATTTTTTTAACTTATCTATTTTTTTAGATTTATTTACACAATTTAATTATATCCTCCCTCGGCTGTCTTAGACCAGAGCACTACAGATAGTCTTTTATACAACGTTTATGAATAGGAAAGACAGCGGTAAGTCGATCTGCTGAGTTTAACACACAAAGTCAAAATAGACCAGCAACTAATATCAGTCAAACTGTGGGTGGCCGCGGTAGCCTAGTGGTCATGGTTATAGACTCATGGGTAACTGTTTTCATCGAGTCTCGGGTTTGATCTTCGATGCCACTAAAGTCCCAGACTTTTAACTTGAGCTGGTTCATTTTAAAACTGTTGAGTCTCAAAATCCTCCCAATGGTGTGGAAGTTTGAAGAGGCAAGTGCCAGTTCAGATGTCGTCGTCATCACTTAATCGTAATACTTGAGGTCCATCGCGGCACTCATGTTGCTTCTAGTGCGACGCTAACGAGCCCAATCAATCAATCAATTAGTCAGTCTATGGATTTCAGAAATTTTTTTGCTTACGAACGGTGGCAAGTTATGAAATTAGTTTGTATTTAATATACAGAACAATATTATAATAGGATCAGAAATGAATTTTGATCTAATTGTTTAATAAATTCGGACAAATATTCACAAACTCTAACGGCAATTATTATTCCTTAACTCCAAGCGTTGCACCGTTAATTTTTAAGTGAAACCATTCTGGTCTAAGAACTAACTGTTTTATCTTAATTTTGACAAAATATCTGAAATTGGCCTTTATGATACTTGCATTTTTACTTGTGTCAACAAAAATGTACATAGAAATTACTCTGTAAAAGATGCAATTTTCAAAATATTTTCTTGGATCAAAAATATTTTTAAGTAACGGATTCAAGAAATCTGATTTTCATATTTCATTGTTAACTTGTGGAAAATAATTTAATACCAATTGAATCTTAAACCCATTTCTACTGTAACAAAAGCTTATGATAAATGGTGATACAAAACCAGTTGGATTATATTTTAGACATTACTTATAAAAGAGATCTTTTGTTATTTATTTATTTGCATAATACTTTACTTTAACGCGACAGTTTCGATTCTGATGGATTCTTCATCTGTGTTTCAAAATTGATTTAATATCTTAGTAAGTGTAAGGAATTCTAATTAATTATTACGTTATAGGATAATCATAAATTGTTCAGTTCTTTGTAATTATAATTAAATTAACATAAATACCTATACATTTTAAAATATCTACTGCAATGATAACAATCGATATGCATCCTTAAATGTACCTGATCCACGGTAAAGATCGTCAACATGAAGATGAATTAAATATGCTAACACACACAGAACTTATATTTACATATATTTTGAGATAACTTTTAATAGTAGCTGCTAAAATAAATGGATTACTGTCAACTCTTAAGGAAAACAGCTATATGTTCATTATTTTTAAGTTCTCATAATTTTCTACTTAAAATCAAAAACAGTTCAATTATTTACCACCTGCATTAGCTATACTAATGTTTAAAAAATGTCTCTCATATATTACTAGTCAAAGCGTTTTCATATTTTTGAAATATACGTACAATATATAAATCAGAATTAGGTTAGATCCGCAAAATAAATTATTGAAAAATTTTGAATTTTCACCCTTTTGAGGAAGCATCAAAAACAGTTCTAAAGCTAGGTTTCTTATTATGTATAGCTATATATTAGATAATATAATAGGGTATATAATATCCATATAAAAGCCCTATTTCATTTTATTCCTCTAAAAATAAAATTTTTCAATTGTTCATTAATTTTTCTTTTATGCTCCTCATAAATTCTATGATTTAGTTCAGCTTTTAAATTCGCAAATCGTTTTTAGCAATTTCAAAATTACACTCTAGTTCATTAGGACTCAATTTAAAAGGTAGTCTGGCTTCATATCTATTATTATATATGACAAATTTCTTTTTAAGTCATGGATAAAAACTTCAACGGAAAGCGAAATATTTTCTCATTATTATGTAATATTTTAAGAACTACTTTTAACGAAACATGAACTGTAGCTAGCAATAACCCAACCAAAAATAGAGTTGATTGCAATTAATCTCTTGTTTATCTGAACTCTTTCTGGAAGAATAAGTTCCCAGTAGTACCTGGAGCTAATCGAAATATCTATATTTATTGACTCATCACTTTAATAAGAATTCTCCTGCAGGGAATTTTGTTTCACATAAATGAATCATATTTTTCTCTAAGTTCTTCATGGTTTCAGAAATGTATGGGATCACTAAAGCTCATTTTTATTTAGTTCATTTATTTATCTATTTGTGAAGGAAGTGCTTTATTTCAATTACTTCGAATTCAGTTACGGGATAAATCTTTTCTCACGCTGTTTCTATTCCAAACAAATAAATAATTTAAAATCATAAGGAAATGGTTTTGATCTTAATATCTTTGCTATAGTATCACCCAGTAATCTTTTAGAACTTCTGCAATCATGTATGGTTCTTACAGTATGATAATTAAATTTCCAGCTAACTTCTACGCTACAGGATTGTAGATATTAGCATTTTTAAAAAAATTAACATTGTTATTATTTTGTAAAACAGATTATTAATAACAGAAGAAGAAATGCATGTTTAATTTTCTCTAGAAGTACCAATTGAATCTGGCTGGTTATTTCAATATAGCTAATTACGCTGTTCCTAGTAATATTGTTTTCTCTATTTCTAAAAGACTATAAATATGATTTTTTGTCTCATGCATTTAAAGCAGCACGGAAGCTTTTGAATACAAAACTATTTACTTATGATTTAAGTGGACATTTGTTGAAAATTTTGATTTTGGTTTGGGGCCGATTTTGTATTTTTTTAGAATCATGGGATTCTTTGCAAAAAAAATACGTATGAGTCACACAATGCTAAGAGTTGTCTCTAAGTGTCTGTTTCTAAGATTCGTTTCGCTCTTAAATTTTTGTTTGTATTACATTTCTTTTCATTTGGAATCAGAAGTGAATTTTCATGGCACTATATATTTTGCTTAAATATTGCGTCAAATCAGAAACATCTTTTCTTTGCCGTTTAAATTCTAAAACTTCCATAAACATCCTATGGAGTATAACAATAATGTGTTAATTATCCCTACTGTAACATTCAACAGAATCTGAATTCAAAAGTTTTCAAATAGTTCACTGTAACCAATTCGTAATATTTTCCGGCTAATGCAGGAATGCTTCTAAATCTAAGGTAAATTTCATACTCAAAATCGTTGAACATAAAGAGTAACAAAAACAAATAATGGCAGTTCATTTCTTACGAACACAAATATTTATCATTATTTACGACGAGGATAGTTAAAATATTTAGCATAGACAATTAAATTAATATGCAACATATGAGGTCTAGCAGCCCTCAGAAGATAAACGATTTATTCCGTTGCTCATCGGAGAAGAAAGAAATATTTTCTCCTTCAAAATAAACTTGCAGAACTTTCTATTTGTTACAGTTACAGAAAATTTTAGCCAACTGTTTACAAGAACAATGTTGGTTGCATATCTCTACTTCGTTGATTGATGAATTTTAGAATATTAAGAAAATGGTGCTATTTGGCTTAACTTTTCATCTAAGAGTAATCTTAAGCAATGAATTAAAATAAAATATTATAATTCCAATAAAAATTGCTCATCATATGACCAAATTTAAATATCAACATATAAAACATATCTGGACTTATAAACTTTATTTAACATCTAGAAATATTAAGCATATAATAAATTACATAAGAAAATCTATGCTTGACACTAAGGAAACTGATTAAAAATTTATCCTGGTAGTCTTATTAATATTCATTCACAATGCATATTAGGAGAATACGATCACTGTAACCACACATTATATTATTTTGATTTACTTCTAACTAGCATCTGAAGTACAAACTATTTACAACACAATTATATATATATATATGTGTGTGTGTGTGTATGTATTAGATAAAGCAATGAAATTATTATTAAAAATAAGATAACAATTAAAATCTAAAATCAACAATAACAAACCTTTATTGAAGAATGCAAATTAAATAAAAAATTGAAATCAAATTTGAAACTAAATGAATAATTTCAAAATCTAACGAAACAAATCATATACATTCAGATTGAAGACTGAATTGTGGGGTTAAACATGTTCTACGGTACAAAACTTCCCAGAGTGCATCTTGTTGAACAAAAATTGGATTACTCCCAAATGCAAATTGTAAATTAAAGAAAAGAAACAAGAAAAAAAAAGAAAATGAAAGGCAAGATTTTTCATAATTACTATTTAAAAATAAATAAATAAATAAATAAAAATTCGTATAAATAACCTTCATCTAAAAACTTTCTAATTAAAAACTTTTCAATTAAGAAACATCCTTTCAAATTATCAATTAAAAATTTAAAATGTTTTTTTAAAATACAAAATAAGTACAATTAAACTATTTTTAGTTAAAGATTTAAAATTTTAAAAACAGTAATATATATTCAAAACCAACATACCTAAAACCAAGCACTGCATCAATTTGAAAATTGGCCATCGACGACATTGTTTAGAGTGGTGTAAGGAGCACAAAATCTGCACATCCCATCAATGGAGTCGTGTCATTTTACGGTCACATTACGGCGATCGTGGAGTTATGGAGGAAGGCATTATGCTGAATGGGTGGACTGAACTCCACGTTTTCAACAGAGGCTCTGTAACTGGAGATCTCTATTGTAAGAAGATGCAGTACATCATTCCCCATTTGCGTAAGTTCCAAGGTGCTGTTGGACCTGACTTAGTTTTTATGAGTGACAATGCACGGCAACACCGGACTGCTGATGCTCAGCAGCTACTGGAAAGTGACGACATGACTCGAAAGGATTGGGCAGCATTCTCCCCTAATTTAAGTCCCATAGAACAAGTGCGGGATGCTTCGAGGAGACGCCTCGCAGAACGATTACATCCTCCGGTGAGCACCCAACAATTGGGACAGATGCTGATTGAGGAATGTGCACTCTTACCTCAAAAACTGTAGGACAATCTGGTATGGAGAGACGCTGCGAGTCAGAATGCAATAACGGGAAGGCATATCCTATACTAAAGAAGAGAATAACGGGAGGGCATATCCCATTCTTCCTTTTGGACAGACAATTATGTAAAATGATACTATGAGTTAAATGAGGAATTTTTTATTTGATTCCATACTATATGCATTGGGAGCAACTATGCTTTCATCCTCGTTTAAGTACAAAATACTGTCTCTCATTTCTGAATTTCATATATCTCAGTTGATTTCTCGGGAAGTTATGGCAAAAAAAACACCTGTTGCTGAAATTTTGCACACCAGTATATATATATATATATATATATATATATATATATATATATATATATATATATATATTATGTGTGATTTATTTGGTATCGATTCACTTATGTTCTTTGATTTGATGTTTTAATTTTTTCACATTTCATTACATGAGCAGAACTCAAAATAAAAAGCTAAAAAAGTGAAACTAGAATGAGTTGAAAACACAGTAAACAAATATAAAAAAATAGGAAAAATAAGAAATTCAAAATGAAATATTTTTTTTAAAAAAGTCAAATATCAGAAATATCAAAAAACGTATAAATTGAAAAGTTTTAAAAATGAAAATTTTATAAGAAAAAGGGGCAGAAACATCATAAACAATATATCTTAAGTTTCAACAGGTTTCAAACTTTTAAGCCAAGTTCCTCTAGAAATATTAGCCAAAGTGTCACCATCAATAAAATATATTATTAAAATGTTTATCTAACCAAAATTACATTTGAAAAGAAACTATAATGTTACTGGAAACATTAAAAAATCAATAAACTAAAAAATTCCTCAATACTTATTAATTAATCTGCAAAAACAAAATTAAATGAAACAAAACTATGATGAGAAAAACTTCTGAAGATAAACCATAAAGATCAAAATTGTTAGTATTTACAGCTCCCCACATGTATACAAACAAGAAACATGGTCCATTAAATATACACAGATATAAATAAATATACACAAATATAAACAAATTTGCATTTTGACTTTCAAAATTAATTTAAATTTAGATGCAAGTTTCAATTTGAAAAACCATGAATGCTGTATTATAAATCATACAAAAATGTTCAAAAATATAAAATTTCATTTTAAAAAACATTGAAGCTCAGTGCACAAAACAATTTTCCCCCTGACGAAACCCAATTTCTCACTGTTGCCAAAAGCTATCGCAAAATTTAGGAATCAACCACTCATTTAATAAAGGCTAGTAAACAACATAGAATAAAGAATAATAAAAAATAACTTTTAAGAAATGAACAAAATAATTATAAATAAAAACAGAATATAAAAAGCAGAGAACTCCCTAAAAGACTAAACTCTCTGAATATATATTATAAAGATGGAAGAAAATCTAAATACAGCAGCACTATCTAAGTCGTAGCTTTATAGAATCGAACCCAATCCAAAATTATCTGTTTCTATTTCCAATCATAAGCAAAATATGCAATTTTAAAAACAAGAGAGAGTTCATAATTTCCACGACAAATAGTTCACATGTATTTATGGGTAAAATGAATACATCTAGAGCTTCGCAGGATATAGTTTCTTGCTGCCTGATACATTTACAGAATATAACGACTCAAATTCATGTCGATGTATAGTGATGGGTGTATTCGGCAAAATCCAGATTCACACAGTTGTCACTGATGTGGTTGAGAGTTTTCAAGTCTTTGGAAAATAAATTTTGAATTAATTTTGATCATAAAAATTTACTCTCCGAGCATTCTTATCTTCCAAACAAAGTAGATTTTTGTATTATCTCAGCGGCATTACGAAGAAAAAAATTGTTAGGAATACTGCAGGATTATTGTGATATCATAAAATAATAAATTTATTTGACGCAAAATGAAATGATTTCGTGAACTTCGTGAAAGGAATTTCGTTTCCACAAAAAACAAGTTACAAAACACAATTCAAACTAGAGTAAGAAAAAACACAAACGCAGAAAAGGTAAAATGATTGAAAATATGTTGGATTACTTTTTTAAAAATGTACCATATACATCTATGGTGGATATGGAATTAAAGAGTTAGTTTTATCACCCACGTGTTAGAGAAAATTACCAAAATTTCGAAGAATTGTCCACTGCCTTCGTATAATGATGCTGACCTATTACTTACGAAAAACAGGAGGATTGGGAGAAGGTATTACTTTATGAACATCTTTTACATCATGAATATTTCAAAACACTGCTACATAAAAACAATAGTAATATCTTATATTACGTTAAACACTCTAAATATTATTAAGGCTCAAAGTAAAAAAAAATACTATTCGTATTGTACTTCTTGTTATTATTTGTAAACATCAGCATAAATTATGTTAATAAAAAACTCATAATAGAAACTAATGATTCTTAGAAATGACAAATTATGAAATTGGAATAAGTCCATTTACAGAAAGAGCTGGTAAATATATACAGTTTTAGTCAAATTCACCTAAACCCATATTAAAATATAATATAGTAAATTTACATTTTGATAAACTAAAGAAACATTGTCAGGCTTGACATTATGAATTGACAATAATTTACATTTTAGTATAATTTCTTTCATTTGAATTTTTCTTGTCTTATAAAAATTGTTTCTAAAGAAAATATCGAAGTATAGTGATTTTCCGAAAAATTACATCATTTAAGATATTTATTTCCAATCTGTGTAAATTTTTAAAATTTTTGCGATATTATTTTCCGAAGCTTGGGAGTTAATACATAATTTAAAATTCCTAATAATGTTTTGTTACATTAACTAATTAGATGTTTTTTAAGTAAAGTGGCCAGTTTTGATTTAGATAAAGATTTAACAACAATGTCAAAATTTATGTTATCATTTCTAAATCATCTTACTAGTGTGAATGGCGAAAAACAACGCATTAACTAAAAAGAAAGAAGTATTTCTTGCTGTGGTATTATAGTACAAACAAATATATGAAATATAATGTAAAGTGCCCAGGTGACATAACGTGATACACACACACACGCACACACACACACACATATATATATATATATATATATATTACTTTCCGACTAATATTTTGTATATTATCATAATTTATGGGTTTAGAAACCAAGTGAAAGTTTTTTTAAAATTTATTAATCACAAATTCCATAATTTGTGTGACCCTTGAATATAAATTCATATTATATATACAGAACCATGTTTTCCCCCAAAAGTATCACACTAAATCTTTGAAGCAGGGATCAATTTCTTGGTGACCTTAATTTCAATTCATTAGGCAAACTTATTTTTACAAGTTATGGAAGACACACATTTGGTCTCAAACTGTACCCATCCTTCAGTAAAGAAAAAAAAATCCGAAAGTAATATCGCAGATGAATATTTCTTTAGTTAATGCAGCCAAACTTCATTAGCAATCGATTATCTCTTAAACGAAAATTAAACATCATTTAGCTCCTTGCTCCTAAAGAATATGGGTCAATTTTCTTGTGGTTTAAGATGAATCAGTTTCAGAGTAATTGGATTTTTTTTTCTGAAATAATGCTGTTCTGAGTATTCTTTAATCCACTTATTCTTTAATGAGTAAATTTTTTTAATAAACTGTTACTTCTAATTACATTAATACGAATAATTGTGCGAGAAATCAGTATAGTAAATATAACCTTTTCATTTGCTTTCCAGAAGCATTTTTGTCAAATTTATTTTATGATTATATGCTGCATTATTTTGCATAAATATTGAATATTGTTCATGTTGAACAAACTGATATCAAAGTGAAAAATTAAAAGCGAAATTAAATTAAGTACAGAGATTGGAAGTTTGGAACGAAGTTCCATAGCTGGTAAATCTTTATAAAGAGAAATTGCTGGTAAAACACCACACAAGTGTTGCTTTATTTAAGTAATTTTGATTATCATTTCTATTAAAAATTTCAGAAAATATTTACACACACATGTATATACACTAGTGTGCAAAATTTAAGGATTAAATTATTTTCTGTGCTTATTTTTTTGTGTTTTAAATATAATATTATGCAACAGCTTTCTAAATCAAAACAAATATTACTTTAAGATCAGAAAGACATAAGAACAATAGTAACTAATATAAGCAAAACTTACCATAAAAGAAATCAAAAAATATACAAAGGAACTTTATTAAAAAAGTAGCATGAATCGCAATAAGTCTGATAGTTAAAATATCTATACGACAGGTGTACAGTCAGAAACACACACCCCTTTAGTAGATTATTTGTTCACTCCTGATTATTATATAGGTTTTCCATCGCCTGGTCATGCTAAGTATGAGGTCGTCAATGAAATATTGAGGCAAAGTAGCTTATTCGTCCTTTACCGAAATCATTACTGACGTTAAATTACGTGTTGTCAAAGCGTCTTCCTAGAAAGTCCCATATATGCTCGATTTAGATCCCCAGAACTTGCATACATGCGTTCGATATCATCACTTTCCAACAGCACTTCAATAGCTACTGTGCGATGAGCTGGCACTTTGTTATCCATAGAAAAGAACTACGGACCTACAGTTTCCCTAAAAAAGAAGCGCATATAGAAAAAGAATTTCGTAATAAAAGTGACGAAATTTATTACGAAAGATAAATAAATTTCTTTGCGAGCCAAGTGACTGAACATCTTTCAAAGAGGGGAAGCATTGAATGCAACTAAGCATATTGCCTCCCCAAATGAGAGCACTTGTTTCTTTCCATTAAACAGGTTTCTTTCTACAAATCGGTTTCTTTCAGGGAAGTTGGAGGGATTATTTAGGTGCCCGCTCTCTCCAGTTGTTTATGCGTCCAGAATCTCTACTCAGAATAAAGCTGCTCTCATCCGTAGAGAGTACTCAACCCCATTGATTATCTTTCCTTTTCTTGTGTTTCTGGTACCATAGAAAATACCATCTCCCATGAACAGGCGTAAAAGGTACACATCGTACAAGACGTCATTCAAACAGACCACAACTGTACAGCCTGCTGGCCATGGTAAGAGGTGGTATCAGTCTTCCAATCACCTGTGTAATGTGTCTAGCTATTCCTCTAGTCGTCTACCATATTTTTCTTCTTGCCTGTAGGACAATATACCCGTCTTTTTTTTTGGTGTTGCTGCTTATGAACAACCACTGCTGAACCTTAGGACAGTTGTTACTGAAGTTTGAAATTTTCCCCGAAGTCTTGAAACAATTCTGTGATCATTCTCGAGTTACACAGACACGCTTGACAGTCTTCGACCTTCCTCTATCTTTGCGATATTCGACCTGGGGAATTCAGAGGTCATCTAACAGATTGCTTGTTAAACTTTTTACTCTTATACAGCAACACGACATCGTTTAAACAGATACACGCCCTACAATCGCTTTTCCAGAAATGCTCAGCTTACAAAGCCGGTATGCTTTATACCGCTTCGACACTCCCGTATTACATCTAGCTGTATATCTACGCATGTATTACAGCAACTCACACTAGTTGATTTCCTTATTTGTCTTTTAGTCTGTTTTGCTTCTATGCTCCATAGAAATGCAAATGTTTCGACTTCGTACTAAATTTTTGCACAATAGTATATACACTGCTAGCTAGTAAAATTGCAAAACCATGAAGGAAAGCAAATACAAAAAAATATTTACAGTATAGCATGAGATCAAAATGATTACATTTACAAGCAGTTTTTGGGTTTATACAGGCATGGAATTAGTAGAAACCGTTGCCACCCCTGGCAGCTAAAAGGCCCTTATCCGATTAGGCATAAAGTTGAACTGGGTATGGATAACAGAAACAGGCAACTCATTCCATAATGCTTGAAGACAATGACCCAATTTATCAATCGTATTAGCTGGAGAGCAGTGGCCAGCCGGTCTCTCAGTAATTTATGACCAGGTGTTTTTAATGGGTGACAGATCTAGAAACCGTATCATCTACCGTAGGGTAACAATCGAATATTCTGTGTATCGAGAAAGGTTAGAATACGATGTGCAAAATTTTATCTTGTAGGAAGGCGTTTGGGAAATCGTGAAGATAGTGTACAACCACTGGACGTAAGATGTCAGAAACATACCTATCTGCATTCAAATTAATTTTGCTCTGAACTAGAGATATCCGTGCAGGGTATCTAATGACTGCTCAAAGCATCACACCTTCTTCAGGACCTCTATACTGATATCGAAGCAGGCAACGAGAGGTTTTCTTGGAGCCTCCAGACACATAAACGGTTCACAGAATACGCATACAGAAACAGGACTAGTCTAAAAAGCTTACATTTTGCAACTCCTGTATCCAACTTAGTCAAGAGTTGCCATTTCTTTCTATGCTGCATTGTCAAAGATAGCCAATGAAATGGGCACTGTTCTAACGCTATTGAAAGCGTTGTTGTGCAGTAAGAGCGAATCCTGTGCGTGCTGTAAGCAAACCTATTTCCTGTTTAATGGTCCATAATGTGGTTGTACGGTTTTACGGCCAATCTCACAATATTCCTATCCTCTCGGGTTTCAGTCAGGAAAAGGAGTAGAAATCCTGCAATCCATTCAGTATGAACCCCACAACACATTTATTCCATATTCTTATGACAGTGGTTGGATTCTGATCATTTCTACAAACAAAATCACGGAACGATAATCCACACTCTCGATAAGCAAATATCCTGCTTCTAAGGAATTCCGTTACTTAATGGTAAGCCTTTCTGTTCACCTTATATATCATTCTTATTCGAAGTATAACACGATATTCTGAGCAAACTTTGAACTAACTGAGTGCTTTTCGAATTAGTAATCTACTAAACAACTATTCTTTTACGCAGTGCTTCAGATGTCATTTCTCCCTTCTACGTTGCCTAAATTTTCGCTGAAATACTAATTATTTGCTTATCCCAATGTTTATGGCTATTTTTGGTATATATATATATATATATATATATATATAATGAAAAAATTCAATAATCATAATAAAAGCAATATCTGATGCGTGGCATTGCTGCCAATTTTTTATTTCTTTTAGATATTTTTTTAAATACATTGTCTAATTTTCTTTCTTAAATAAAATTAGTTTTATCGAATTAACTTAAATAACTTTACAACATTCATTAATTTTTTTGGTGAAATTGTATTGTAGTTTGGTGTGCTGCATGCCAGGAAAAACAATCGCATTTGCTGTATTTGACAGATATATGTATCTTGATTCCGAAATAATTAAAATAATTTTAGAATACTTAAAGCCACAATTATAAGTTTCACTTCAATCATGTGAAATTCTGGTTTAATGCGCACGTTTTAAGAAATTTTTTGGAACTAAGGATATATTGAAAATATTATAAATGATTCTATGAAGTCAGTAACGCATTTAAAATGTTAATTCTCGCTTTAAATAAGCATACAGTAATATTTCACTTTTGGATATTATTAATAATTCAGAGGACTTTATTGCTAATTCCTTTTGGAGAAACACTGTTAACTTTAAAACTCAACACAATGTAATATGGAATGTATTTGCCGCAGAAAACCTCTTAATAACAAAATATTAGCTTAAACTAAAAACGAATTAAACGAAACTTAAAAACAATTGAGCCAATATATCTAAAAATAAAATTGCTATGCGATCCCGCCTCAATAATTGTATTTTAAATCAGTAAGTTAAATGTGTATGCTATCAAAAATAATTTTGAATATAATATTTCACGGAAATGGCAACATTTATGCTCCAATGCCTACTAAAGAAATGAAATATTATTTGGATCTTTCAAAACTTTGGAGTTTCAAAATAAAATGTTAATCAAGAATTTCGAATTAAACTAGAGGGTGTAATTAACAAAATATTTTTAATAAATGACTTTGTGGTTTGTAATTGAATTTATGCTTATTGGTGTCATACAGAACAGATATAAATTTTACTGCAAATTTCAGTGATCTTACTCAGAGGCTTTCACGAAATGTAAAAAAAAGTGTATTTCTTTACGAAAATAAAAATTACATTCGAGGTGAAAGAACGTTTTTGAGTTGAAATATATGTTTCAGTTATTTGATGTTTGAAAAAGGATATTAATAATTACGTAATTTCAAAATAAATTTTGTTTCAAGTAACATGGAGCATTAGAAATACAGAGAAATACTGTAATTTCAATCCATAAATATATGGAATACCATCCACGAAGAAGGTTTTTGAAGATAAAATGAGTGTAATTATTAACACTGTATTTATTGGTATATGATTCCTGACTTCTATATAAAGACTTCTACTTGCATCCTTTTGACAAGAAATTTGAAATCTTACTGATTTCCGAATGATTTTACACTAATTATCTTATAGATGAAAAAGTACACTTATATGGACAATATTTTTACGGGTGATAAAATAAGTTGATTAAAACCGTAATGAATATTGTTATAAATAAGATTTTTTTACTGGAATATATTTCACAATAAAATTCATGCTTATAAAGTTATTCACTGAAATTTCATAATTAGTCTACATATTGTGAATAAATAAATATAACTATAAATTACCTAATATTACACTTATAAACAGGAACTCCTTTTCTTACAGAAAAGAAAATGGTTTAAAAATACAACATCACAAAAACTTTAAGGAAATCAAAATATGCTATTAACATCGCTTCAAAAGAAAGAAAGTTTTATTTGAAAAAAATGTGTTCTAAATTTGGATCTTCCTCCGGATAATTATTGATAAAAAGTCTTAACTATTCTATATTATTATCTTTTTAAACACAAAACACTTTATTGATATTCTAATTCCCATTGTATTCAAGAATATGAGAATAAATAAATAAATATGTTGTCTGTAAAGAGATTTCACCTTACAAATAGAAAAAGAAACCTTTGAGTTTAGCAATAAATATCATCTAGAACTTAATTCATTCTCAAACTCTAGTACACTGCTTTATCAAGCCCTTTCTTATAGTAAAAAGATCTGACATATTACTCTTTCAAACAGTGGAGACTCTTCAGAAGATGTTTCAAAATAATTCGTTTGTATCTCCTTTCTTTCCTCGTTCTATTATGAAAACAAATATTTCTTTCTTCTTTCGAGTTTCTAGTCACGCAGCCCTTGGTTAGAAGTGTTTTGAAAACGCATCGCTTACGTTTCCATCAACTTTACTTATGTTTCTGCTCTCTTGTTTCAATTTTATTTTAAGCTATACTTCTTATAGTTAACACTCTTTTTTAGATTTCAGACTCATAGTTTCTGTTTCAGGCAGATAATCTTGTTGTTTTTCACAAAATATGATCGTTTTATTTTGCTAAAAATAATAAAGGTTTCAAACTTTATACATTTCTACAAAACATATGCTTTATTGATTTCTTAACTGAATTTCATTCGATGCCTTACATTTAATATTTGCGTTTAACCTGAACTGCGTTTCTTCAAAGAAAGTTTTATTATTTTGTTTTACAGTACACATTCAAGTAATTTAAATTTAAGATATTTCTTTTTTGAGGTATTGATATATAAAAACATGTATCTTTAATTATAATTACATTTAAATGAGTACTAAATGTTGGTTATTATATCTGAATAACTATTCAAAACTTTTCAGTCAATAATTTATATAGTGTGAAAAAATTGAAAGTATTTCATAAATTTTGTAGAAAGGGTTTTATTAGAAAAGATGTTTAATTAATACTAATTTTATTGTAAAAATATCGAATGTAGAAAGGGAAAAACAACTGTTAAAAATTTTATTTTAAAAATCAAAAATTTCAACAAGTTTGATAGCAGAGGAATTTTTATGTGGGTGACATTATGTTGGACAGTCGTACACCATTTCACGTCTTTTTGGTTGGATGGTACTGCACAGCGTTATAGGGAAGAGGTCCTTGACGCCTATGCAGAGCTCACATTGCTGACGATTTACTTCGAGGAAAAAATATTCACCCAATGGACAGACTGGCTAGCGAAGTTTCTGGATCACAATCCAAAAAACATGTTTAGAATAGTCTAGGAAGAGTCAATACAGGGCATCATCCCCCATAACCCTCACGTTGCTAAAAGTAGTACTTTATGAATAATGGGGATTATTGAGGCAAGCATTCCTCGACATCTTCATTAACAATATGACGGCTCGTTTTGAGAATTGTATAACATTGCACGGGGGTCACACTTTAGATTCCTCTTTCCCTACATATAATGCCTCATAAATTGACCTTTCTATTCTGAATTTTGTTGTAATAAACCAAAAAAAAATTTCTTGAATTATCATGAATTTGCGTTTGTTACCATAATTTTGGACTCCTGTGTATATGCATACGCTTCCAATATTACTATGTTTCAAGCATGTTATATATCCTTAATTATTCATTCTTAAATAATCAAGGAATTTCTTATATTCTTTAGGAAAGCTCAGAGTACTTCCTTAGTTCAGTATATTAAAACAATATAAAATCGTTAAATTTTTTTTTCATATTTGACATATTTATTTAAATTTTTATGTTTAAAATATACTTTTTATGTTTTATAGAAGTAATATTCATGCTATTTGACAGTACCTTCATCAATAAGGAAGAAAACAAATTGCATTATCTAACCGTTTAAAATTTGAACTCTTACTTTTACTAAGACACTGCATTTTTTGAGAAGAAATATATTTAAAATAAATAGTTATTCTCTTCAATATTATTTCGAAAAAATATTATCTGACACTCAAATACCCTTTGAATTTCAGTTATGGGTGACATAATTCGTGAAAAAATGTTCAGAATGCTCAATAATGTTACGTTCCTTATAGAATAAAATATTTATTTTAGAGAAATTATTAACAATATGTGATTGAATAAGGATTTCTAAAATAAAAGTTTAATGTAGCTAGAAGCAAATCTAGAAATCGATTAACACATGTAACCTTACAATTACAATAGCACATGCTGAACTAAATACATAATTAAATTATTTTCCGAAGACTATTGATATATAGATTTTTTTTTGGAAATTCAGTTTTATTAAGTCGATTGCTGCATTTTTTCAGTCGATTACTGTATCTTTAGGTGTAATCAGAATTCGAACTCGCAGCTCTAAGCGAACACATTTAGCTACTGAGCCCGTTGCCACGACAATTGATCTGAGGTGTCCTCGAAACCATTGCAATATTAAAGCTAATTTGAATATTTATTTTCTATTTTACAGCTGATCAATTAGTTCTTATATGCGGTATTATTTATTATCATAAACTATACATGTCTTTTAAATTTAAATAACTATTCTCCGGTATATTAAAAAAAAATTTATGCATCTAAAATTTCTTAAATGCCACAATAATAATTGAATCCTTAGATTCTGGTTTTAAGCATAAAACCTTAATTAGATGTATGTTATTTATATACATAAATGAGCAATCAAATTAATTAATTAATTCTGCAAGAAACTAGAGAACGATGTTATATCATAACAGACATGAAGTAAGAAAATAGTTTTGAGTAAGACATTCCCGAGTTGTAATTATTTTCGTTAACTTGCGAACTCAGATTTAATGCAACATAAAAAGTTTTGCTTAGATAAAGCGCGGGAGCTTTAATTTTGTTCATAGATCCTTAATTGAAGAACTGAAAGGTTTCATGAACTATATCTCTGTCGAAATCTCTTTACTTTAGCAGCCCTTAATTTTCATGTACAAACAACATACATGTATTAATAACCTAATAATACTAAAGAAACAAAGATTTTAGTTAAAAATAATAATATTGTAAAAAGTAGAACAAAAACGTTTTTTCCTAGTGCAATGAAAAATGATTTAATTTAGTATTGTAGATACAAAAAACATTTTAAATCATTTTTTTTAAATCTTCATTGCATAAGTGTATGATGGAAATGGTTAGTTATTCTGAATAAGAACTTATACACATATTAAACTGAAATGAGGTAATCCAAGAGTAAGGATATGATTAATACGTGATATTATGTAGTATTTATTACGGCATTATATCACTACACAAGTTCATTGTGTATATTATTCATAATAAAGGAAATGCAAGATATTTTCGGTGTTATCACAGAAAATAGAAATAAAGCTTTAGATATTCAGATAAGTTCATTAAATCCTTAAACCATTTGCTTAGACCATCCAAAGGAAAAAAAAATTGTATAAAACTCTTTAATAGGGTGAAGTTAAAATAAATGTTATTGAAAATAATATAAAAATTATAAAATTGGAGAAAATGATGATTATTTTCTAAAAAGATATGTTAAATTTGTTTCAGACTTCATTGTTGAACCATACTTTGGTTTAATCAGAAAATGTTTCCTTTTATCGAAAACAATGCTGTAAATCATTAGAAAATAAGAAGAATCAAAAAAAAAAAAAAATTGTAACACACTACATTAGTTTAATTTTAAATAATTATTACCACACATCTCAAACATTATACGTAATAGCATTTAATTATTAGTACGCACAAAAAATTAAATTCAGCAAATTGAATCAAAACTTTTTGTTTATTAAAAGTGAAATAAATAAGTATTTTCTTGTCTTTATTATATTGCTCGTATTCAATTACATTCTTCATGAGGCATATTGGTGACTACAGCAAACTTTTTGCTTGACTGGATACTATACTGAAAACCAGTCTTTGCCTTTGACAAATGAATCCGACTGCAAAATGCCGTTCACGTCATCATCTTTGAAGTCTTTCAAGCGAAGTCATTTTCTGAAAACGAGCAGAATGAAAATCTCGTCTAACTTTGCCAAAATAAGAATGAATATGAAGAATAGAAATGATTTGGACAGGGAAAAAGTAGATTGAATTTTAGAGTAAAGCATGTCTGGATTTACACGCGACATTATCCAAAGAGTGATGAGTGATATGATATCTGTTCATAAATTTCATTTTGGTCCCCAAAGATACTTTTTAATTTGTTCATTTTATGTTTAAATTTTTTTATCTTCAATAAAATGGATGAGTTCTATCTGTGTGTAGTTGTATCACATGCATTCCTTATATTAATAAAAGACTGATTCGTTTCTACATCAATGAGCTTCAATGTATGCCCATTTACTTTTTGTTATCTCAAAACATATTCTGTGTTATTTAAATTATTTTATTTAAGAATCTTAAAGGAAATAAAATACGAAAGTAATTTTAATTTAAAAAAGAGAAGCAAGTTACTTTTAATGATAATTACATCATTTATTAGATTTTATTTTCCACTTGCAATGGTTTCTATCTCTTTATCGTTTCATAAAAAGATTATTTCTAGATTATTACTAGTAATAATCTAGAAATCAATTATAAGGAAAATATATGCATTTTTTTTTTCAATTATGTTGTAAATATGCTACAAAAAATTATTAACACTTTTATCACTTACTGTTTAGGCGATAATGAGAAATAAAGTAATTTAATTGTTTTTGGAGATTATTCTATTCCTATTAATTTATTTGTAATTATATATAATTAATTATTTATTTCTTTTGATATCTACAGTTTTTTTTCCAAGCATTTGGCATGTTACCATAATATGTTTCGATCTTTATTTGGGAATATCTTAAGATTGATATAAATTTCCATCAGAATTATTAATTTATTTGTCTTTTAGTTGTGTAGAAAGACTATTAATGTATCAAATCTTTTAAAATTAGTTATTTTGAAACAGGTCTCGTAGTTTTTGAAATAAGACTACGGAAACATAATTAGAACATCAGTGTAAGGAAATCTTGGTGAATATACATTTTTATTACATACTTAAGTTTTGGGTTTCTTTTAGCTGTATTATTTTTTTATTTATTTAAATACTTAGCTTAAAAATATTATTAATATTCACCTATCCTATATTTTTTCTGTTTCTTAGAAGAGTTCTTATCCGTTAGATTATTATTTTTATTTTATTAGTATACAGCTATTCTTGTAAAATCCTAACAAATAAAGCAAATTGAATTCAATAATGGAGAATTTCACCAAACATTATGTAATTTTTAAAATGTGCATATTGTTAGATCATTCACATTATCTGAATCGTACACGTCACAGTCTAAAGATATTTCTTTAGCCACAATTATTATAAAAATATTAAAGTTAATATATATGTTAATAATTGCAGTAAATTATTTATTATTCAGGTAAATGTTGTATAAAAAGTTTAAACTTATCTTATAAACTAATGTGGTGAAATTTCTTGTAAGAGGGATTTTCAATACAAAAGAAAAGATGCTTTTATATAAAAAATATCGTAACAGTTTCTTAAAAACATAGCCATATGCTACAAAGAAACTTGTAATTAACAATTAAGCCTTATTCAAAGTAATACTAACTTGCACGCTAACAGCATGTTTATTGAAATTGCACTTACTTCATGAAAATCTCAGTTAAATAAAGATTTGTGATGGTTTGAATGTAATGATTTACGAACATTATTAAACACTTCTCTTTTCTTCTGTCTCAATTTCGATTATGTATAATCGTTTTTAGTGATTTAAAAAAATATCTCTTTAATGAAACATTCTTTTAAAAAGGTTTTTAAAAATTGTTACTCTCCTTTCAAAAATTATCTTCTATTTTGAAAGAAAAGGAATTTAGGAATTATGAAGCATATATGGACGAAGCTAGATTTTCTTATTAAGAATGATTTCCCAGTTAAAATTATTATTTGATATCAACTTAAATTTTTTCATTGCGGTGTTCAAAAATGAATAAATTTGCTCTGTTTCCTTAATTTATTCCTAAGAAAAAAAGCATTTAGATTGTTTCAAACGAAAAGAAAATCCATTGGAATTAGTCAAAGATGCAATGAAAAGGAAAAGTAAGAAGTTCTTTAAGGTTTCGGAAATGTTCTAGATGGATAATGAATTTTTTTAATTTAAATTTTTAGACCTCATAATATTTCCCTCACTGGAACCAAAAAAAAAACAAGATTTTCCTTTGAAACTAAGCATTAAATTTTACCACTGCAAACGTGTCTAGCAGTGTGTAATGACAAGATGAAGTCAATGCAATGTCCTCCGGCACTTCAGTCTCCATTCCGGAGAACCTATCAAAAATCATTATTGTGACTAGATTTCTGGATACTATCGAGTTTTTGATAAGGCCATATCATAGATTGTGAGTTTCGATTAGACTATCACTCTATTCTCGCAATCCGACGTCACGCTCATTTGACTGTTACCTTCTTGACGTTCTGTATGGCCATCGTCTAACAGTAGCATTATTCCGATCCAAACTGTAAAACGATCATACGATTCGACCACTCTATTTCCGCTATTTAAATTGCATAATATTTTTAAATGATGACATCTGCTCATACTATTCCGTAATCAATCTGTGAAATGTTTGTACATTTGACGTAAATCGAGGTGATTAAATTCGCTTGAAAGTTAAGTCATAGCATCCTGACATCATTTGTTTTACGCATCATTCGGTTGCTCGATTACAATGCGCTGAAGCTCCAGTTACTAATTCTTTGGCAGCCAAAAATTAATCATTTGCTTATTATATCATGAGGTATGTGCATACGCAATTTTAACTTATTTTCATAGCTCCTAGGTGAATTTCTTTTAATATTAAACAGTTTATTTATGAGTAGTCAGTAATATGAATAATGCGTTACATGGATCTCACAAGCAAAGATATCTACACGGATTCCCTTCTTGTGCAGGACTTTTTGAGTGTAAACGATTTAATTGATCTTGTCCGATTTCGTCAGACTCTGGAGGATTAGCTACAAAAACAACAGCAAGTAATATGCTGTAGGAATTTTTAAATAATACTTGCACACTCTACTTTATGTTACAAAAATCAGTAAAGCTGATTGATTGATTTATTAGAGTCGCACTTAGAATTAACTCGAAGATAATAACTAATTCACTCATTTTTATGAACTACCATCATCTGACAGGGACAACATTTGAGCTCGCATTCCAATCTCCTAAATTAAAACAATACCAATGTAAAGAATTTGAGCCTTGATTGATTAAATATGCATTAATCTAAATATAAGGTGGTTTCTAGTGGAACCAATACACAGGCCTCTAGTGAATCATTGCCGATCAAGAACATGTGGCATGATCCCTCGGCTTATTGTCTTATAGCATATATGTTATTAACTATCTAAATTTTTCTCATGGGATATAACGTTTTTAAGTCGCACATGTAAACAATATTCTTTTATAATTTCATTAAATCTTACTAGAATTCAATTCTTAAATACAATAAATATTCCGCAAAAGAACCTCAGTCAATTTAAACGAAACTTAATGTTTAGTGTTTGGAGCAGAAAGTTTAAAGACAAGTGGGTGTGAAATAATTTTTTTCGAAGTGTCTTAAATTGTGATAAATTAATTATGGAAATACATTTCACAAATTTTCTTTTATTTATAATTATGACCTTTTTTGAGTTTAATTTATGAACTAAAATGCCGAATTTGAAATTCAAATTTTCAAAGAATTAAATTTATTATAGTTAAAACTCAATAAATCAAGAGGAAAAATCATTAGTGCATACAAAAACAAAAAATTAGTACATACAAAATTGTTTCATTTTGCATGTCAAGTTTTTATTTAAATTGTAAGACCCTTTATCAATACGAAGTGCTTATAGAATAATTGCAATAGCAATAATTCTCATGAAAAAATAAGAACTTTTTACAAGGTTTTTTAAATGATAGTAGATTATTCCTTTTGTCATAACGCATTTTTTAAACAATATGATTTTATTGCTATACTTTTTTTTCTGGTAACTGATATCAATCATACTAATATATTTTGTGAAAATTGTTATGTGCAATTTTCTAGCAGAGAACTTTATTTCTACTAGAAAAAATAATTCAGATTATACCACTTAAAATCATTATTTGTTTTATATTAATTGAGGAATTCTTACGAAATATAATCGACAATTAGTGTAGCTTCTAAATTCATAGTATAAATTTTTTTTGAAGAAAATAAAATTAATTATCAGAAATAATTAATTCAATTACCTGTAATACTGTTACTCATTTTTTTCATCTTCTTGATAAATACTGGAAAAATTATGGAACTTTACGTTTTGATATTTTCAAACACATTTGTTCGATTATTAATTATTAAATTTGCAGTTACAAGCTCAAAAAGATGAGGAATAGTGACTTTGAGAGAAAAAAAAAGGAATAACATGTTAGTAAGAAGAATGAAAGTTAAACTCTCAACGATTCAACTGGAAACGATTTTCTGTTTTTTCTTAGATCCCAGAATCCGATAAACTCGTAGACCATTTCGATTCCCTCTGCTGAAGGATTTGACAAGTTTCTCTTTCAACCACAAAAGAATTTTTTAAATATTTTAGATCTTTTTCCATTTTTTTTTCTTCTTACTTTCTACACAGCCTATCGTGATATTATTAAGAAATATATTTATTTTTTCACTCACATTTCTTGTCACACTGTTCGACTGGTTGAACATATATTATTTCCGTTTCTTTTCTTCTAATGTCTACTACTGTTTTTTTTAGAAGAGGGTGGGAGTTTAACTGCTCTTTCGGCTCTATTATACAGTTAATGATTTTTGTTTAGCTTCAGAATCATTGCAATTTTGTCCCTTGCATGTAATCTTACACACACATGTTAGGTTTTCAATATATACCTTTTTTTTACTTAAAATTATACACACACACATGGCAAAGTTTCAAATTTTATTTAAGATACATTATTTTATTTAAAAATCATTTAATGATACACTGAAACAGTCAAAGCTCATTCGCAAAATCTCCTTTAACTATAATGCCAATGTATTTTAACAATTTCGCGAAATTGCTCAGATAAATGTAATTTTATACCTCATTGTATAGTGAACTCTTTTTGCTAATTTTGCTACAATTCCACTTGTAATGCCGATGAAATTATGAGTGTCAATGGTGTTTAATTTTTATAAAAATCCAGTCAATAAATTTCTTTTGAATTTAAATGAATACGAATTACTTATTTTTATTATCTGGTAAAACAATCTAAGATAAATCACCAATCCAAGGCTTGGAAAATTTTAATTAGTTATTTGCTATATATCTGACTTGCTGCTGATAAAATATACCACTAAATTATTTGTGTTTGTATTGAATCTCATTGTTCTATAAATTCTCAAAGTGAACCACTATTTACAATACTTACCCAGGACACAAGTGTTTCACAGCTTTTCAATATTTGCGATACAATTTTTAATCTTAATTTACACAGCATCTCTTTCATACAATAATAATGTATTTTGAGTAATATGACTCTGAAGGTACATTAAGACATTAATTATAAACCTTTCAAATTAACTGGAATAAGTAAATGTTTTGATACTTTTTGATATTTGACATTGCGGATTGTCAAAACAAGAATCGATACTCTTCCATTTTTTTCTGTCTTACGTCTACCATATTGAAAAATTTAGTGACTTTGCAAGAAGTTTCGATTTGTCGCTAAGATTCTGGAACATCTGCGCAACCTAAGCGCAAACACGATAAAAGCTGAATTTCATTCAATTCCAGCCAATTTCAATCGAATCCAATTTTCTGTTGCTGTCAAATCTATCGTGAATGTGTATGTTGTAGTTTATTTGTTAAACGCAATTGACAGTATTAGCAGATGCGCAGTTAAATTTCAAATGAACGCAAGTGAGCTTTAGACGATATAGTAAAGACAGACGAGGATTATAACACAGATGAAATCAAAAAAATATTCTCAAAAATATTTAAGATTTGAGTTTACCTGATCTGAAAGAAATAAAGAGGAAAATCTCTGAGAAGTAATTTGGTTAAAAGTTTTGGCAACAGACGGTATGAAAACTAATAAATATAAACAACATTTGGAACAGAGCGAATTCAGATTGAAAAATACAAGAAACTGTACGAATTCAAATTAAGAAAAATTAAAAAGCAAAACTATTTTTAAAAAGACTTTGTCTATGAATGACGAAATTTTATTTTTTTTCTTTTGTCAATCTTTCAAATATAAAATAGCTAGATGTAAAAAAGATTTTCACCTTTGGTGAAGAGCTTGCTTTTACAGCTTCAATTGAGATTGTGGATATTATGTTTGGTGTTGATTTTTTCAAAACAGTTGAAATCCATACCTCTATCAAATTTCAGACAATACCGTCACCCGTTTCATTGATGATATATTCCAATATGTACAGTATTTATCTTTCAAGAAGTTACAAAGCAAATTACTTTAAATTTAACTTGATGGAGCAATAGATAGCATAAGAGATGTTCATTTCTTTGCATATGCTCGATTTTATGATAGTATCATCATTAGAACTACTTTTCTGCAGCCAATTGTACTCAAAGCAACAGCCTTCGCATTATTTGCAATCTAAAGTGATTTTGTAAACGAATCAAACACTGAGTGAAAATATTGCGTTGCACCGAAAGTGGGCGTTCAATGTGTAGAAAATTTCAAAGAATGCAAACGTGAAAAGAAAGTCTCCATAATGTGTCTAGGCACATTGAATGACCTACAGAGAAGCTCTGAATTTCACAGAAATAATCTAGGTCTTAATACTGTGTTAACATGGTTGCCATCTTAGGAAATTAAATCAAAATCAGATCCTTAAAATCAAGTGTCTTCTCGACGCTTTGTAAAGACATGAATGGAATATATTAAGTTTACAATTTGTTTTCAAAGTAAGATGTCTATCAAGAGGGAAATTTTTGCAACATATTTACAAATTAAGTAGTAAAATCACCAATGTTCGAGAAATAGAAATCCTATCAAAAATCGTTGAATTTTCAAATGTTTTGAGGTGATTATGGGACTTCTTGTTCTACATAGTAGAGAATTTATAATATACCTTGAATCTTCAAATCCTAAAATTAAATACACACATGCTTGATACGAAGAATAAGGGTAACACTTTACGTAAAAACTTGGAGTTAAAAGCCGAAATGTTAAACAAAAAAAAAAGTTTAGAAATGTTAGAAAATGTGTTAATTGTGCTGAAACTTACAAAACTGGAGGTACGTGAAGTTGTCTCTGATACCATTAAAAATTATTTAACTATACTGATAATATGTTTTAAAATAAGTATTTTCTTGTCGAAGAAAACATAGTAGGAAATTACTAATGGATTAAGGGATCCATTTTAAAGTACTCCCGAAAGTCTCTCAAATACCGAAGATGAAATATTCATAGACTTTTCGGCAATTGGCAAAATTCAAAGAGACAATTTAACTATAAATCTCTCTTTGAATTTCGAACAGATATAAATAATGAGTGTTTTGTGCAGAAATCTATAATATTTTCTTTATTATTACCATTTTCAACATCGTATCATTTCAAAAATGGATTTTCCACGATGGCTGTTTTAAAGACAAACATATATCTTATTTAAATCTTATAAAAGAGAATATATTTTCAATATTAAACTTTCTTTTGAAAACTCATGTTCTGCAAGACAGGTCCAAGGGTGTCACTAATGATTATTAAACCGGTTTTTGAATTAGTAAAATTCTTTATTAAATATATTGCACAATATTGATACAATCCTATTTTTAAGAGAATTAAATTAGTGAAAATATAAATTTTATTTTTTTATATCATGTTAGAATGCATTTGGTTTTGTATGTGTATGCTTCATTTATATTTAATTAATCAATTTTAACAATATTTTCTTTTCGATTTACTCGCACCCTCCTTTTAGTGTTATCATTTCTTTCTAGGGATGTATGCCTTACAGGTTAAAAATCATTGTTTTACATTTTTTTTTAATCTTTAAAACTGTTTTACTCAGTTTGCAATTTTACTTTTCAACTTACAGCTGATGAACGTTAAGCATTTAGAAATTTTATTTCTTGTGTCTTACGCAGACAGGTTTACATAATTTGAAAAGATATTATTCAAAATATGTAACGTGACATTTTACATTAAGCTGATCAAAACAAACATTGTATAAAACTAAGAAAATCACTGAAGAGCAAGAAGAAACTACAAAATAACAGGATAATCTCACTACCTCCGACACAAAATATATCATAAAGTACACTAAGTGTCTTTCAAAGTTAGTTAATAGACATCATATTTCATTGCCAATCTGAAGGGGAGACCTGACTTTCTTTTGGTTTTAAAAACTTTTATGAAAGGATAATGAAAGAATATTTTCGAACATAAAGAATATTTGTAACGCTAAAAGGAAGAAATAGTTCGTTTTTGTTTTTAATATACATTAACTAAATCATTCAAAGGAATATATTTTTCATAAATGTTCATAAAAGTAGGAAATATTTGCTATGAAATCAATTAAAGAAGACTTCCAACAAATTAAATTAGATCTAACCGTTAACAGAATTTACATAATCTTCAAATTCCAGGATAAATTTGAAAATAAAACATAATAATTTGGTATGTATACCAAATAAAGAAATCGATTATGAAGTTGCATACGACAGCAAATCAATATCGCAAATTAGTTAACTGGTAAGAAAATTCATAATATCTAGAAAACCAAATTTTCTACAAATCGTAGAACTAACAAAATTATTATGATTTATTTTATTCTTATTGATACAGTTTCAGATTCATTTGTGTATAAATGTTACTTCAAAAATATTGAGTTATATTAGATTTATAAATTAGACTATTATTTACAAAAATCAATGTTAAATATTTTACATTAAATTGCACTGAATAAACTGTATTAAATAAAATTTTAATGCACTAACTTTTTTTTCGAAAATGTTTCTAACTTATATTTGTCGATTACTCAAATTATATATCAAATATGTTTTTATAAGGCCTTTATTAGTATTATTGATTTCTATTCTCTCCAATTACATAAAATTATAAAAGGTTTTAAATTGTTACTAATAATTTTTTTATATTAATATTCATTTATACAGCTTTAAATATCGAAAGAGGATTTCCAATATTTGTACTTCTTAGAAATGTAGAATAAGAATAGATTTCATGAGAGTGAAAAAAATTAGAAAAATGTGTGATCAAAATTTAAAAAGAAAAGTTTTTTATTCCAAATGAATCCCATTTTCAGCCAAAGAATTTTAAAAAAAATTTTATTTAGAATGTTCTGTTAGCATTAGCTATTATATGTTTCGAAATAAAATTTATTTTAGAGGCTGTATTAATTTACCGATTACTTAAAAACACTGAAAAATTACGTATTTTTAAAAAATTTTAACTTTAATATTTAATGCTAATAAAAGGAAAAATTATTTCAGATACTAAACTATTGTACATTGTGAAGGTACAAAAAATAAAAACGGCTGAATAAATTTTTAGTATTAGAATAACTTTCTTATAAAATTTATTTATAATACTGCAGACCTAAGTACACAAAAAAGAAATTAATTTAAAAAAAGTATGGTCACATAATATATTTTTTTATTGCCCGAAAAATCTAAGTAATTTAATGTACTTAAAAATAAAGAAATAAATTACAAAGTATAGCAATAAGTTTACCTACTTTTAACAGAAATTTAAATTTATTTAGAGAAATCATAAGACTTTACATTCAATAAATAGATTTTGAGTAGTTTTTACTTCGTTTACTTGAAAATGGGTCAAGAAATAAATGCTTACAATAGGAGTTAAAAAGAAAATTTCACCCAGCATATGCGAAGAAAAGCAAATGCAAATAAAGGAAAAGAAAATATACGTTCACATTTCAAAAATATAAGTTCATAAAATTTGAATGTTTTTGAAGTGTACAAAGATCTATGATAAACCCTGTATTATATCATTAGTGTTTGCAACAAAATAGTTTCATTTAGCAAGCAAATATGACGGAAAGAATTTGCAAACGTACAAGGACAAACTTGTATCACAACATTTTTTAAGTTGACAAACTTACTTTCAAGTGAAACCTTTTTCATATGTACTTTTCAAAAAGATACTTTACAAAGAATGCATTTTTATAGTAATTCGTTTTTCTGACATTACATGCTTCAGAATAGTATTATTACACTATTCTGTTTTATTTAGGCTTTTTCTTAAAAATTTAAATTGGATATTAAAATCTTTGTTTCACTTACAAGTACTTTTCTGAAAGAGAATATATGGTTTCTAGAATATTTTCTAAAATCTTAAATTTTTGTTTCACTCAATTTACCACCAAATTTTCTGAATTGCTTTGCTTTTCAGAATCTGCATTATTGAGAAACTGAGTGAATTCTTTTAATACTAATAAAACACTGATTACGTTAAAACTTCCAGAAAAAGTTACTGCAAATGTGAGGACAAATGCAATGAAAAAAGATTTATTGAGAAATAACTCATATCTTGAGCAATACGCGTAAGAATTTTGAAAATTGAAAAATGAAATTAATTTGAATGTATCATGGGTAATTTTACTAAGAATTTGGATATATTTTATATCTATAATGTTCTGCATATATATATACATATTACTCTTCGAGGATAATTTATAGATTATAAAAATAATTATCTTTTTCTCTATGTCTATATATATATATATATATATATATATATACAAGTAATTCAGAAAATAGTCATATGCTACAGTATTAAATATTCTTTTTCACAATGTTGTGAGATGCAAAAATATACGGTTTGTTAAAAAATATCCACTCTAATATATCTTTGTATCGCAAAACTTCCTATATATTTTATTATTTCAGAAAATATAATAAATAGCTTATCACTTTAGAGATGCTTTGCTAAATAAACGAGGATTAACTATAATTAAATGTGGAACTTAAGAAATTCGCCCAGATTCCTTACAATATTATTTTTAAGCTTGAAAGATGATTTCGATTTTTAATTCATTAAAAGTGAGCATTAAATACTTTAATTTGTATGTTAGAATGCACTTAACTATTTAGTAGTAAATAGTTATATACTAAGAATGGTGAATAAATAAATGCTCGTAAGGAGCAAGTGAATAAGACAAGAACATACAAAATTACAGTTAGCCATTGCATATCAGCAAATTTTATGATTCCGTAATTCATGAAATTTACTTTATTCCAGTAATATTGTCTCTACATCTTATAATAGATAGACTGGGTATTTATTACCCAGCAGTAATAAATTCTTTCAAAATGGGAATGAAAAATGTTCCGTGATACAATAATTTAAGTCTGCTAAAATTAGCTAAAAAATAATTAAAAAAAATATTGTTATGTACTACAATTTCATTACACTTTTAAATTTGAATCTTGAAAGAATATTGAAAAAAAAAAAGTTTCGACAGTTAATGAAAATTTAAGTATGTTGAATTACAATAGGACTATTTTATAAATTTTTTTCAAAATACATGCTGTGCGTCAGAGGTGTTAATATAATTGCTTCGAAATGGAAAAAAAAGATGGCATCTTATTAAAAGATACATCTCTTCTTCAACAGTTTCATTTATAAAATATGAAATGTATGTGGTGATAATTTAATACATTTAAATATTTATTTTTTCTACTCTTTACTACTTTAAAATTGAAATCCATATTTACAATAAGATAGGATATACTAATCCACTTAACTCAGAAAAAATGTCTCATTCAGCCTCATTTAGAATGAATCACATTTTTTCCGTTTCTCCTTCGCCATTCATCTCGAAATGAGTCTGGACCATGTGTTTGTGATGTTTTCTCTCTTCCCTACCTTGCGCTGTTGGGGGATCTTTTCTAACACCTTTCGATGAAATTTGTCAGAAGTATTTTTATTTTCAGAATGAAGTCCTCTGGATGAGGGAAAAGAGTCATCCCAATAGAAACTCTTTCATCTACTTGTTTCAAGAAAACGATAACTGAGGGATGTATCATAACAACATTAATGTTGGGAAGGATCATGAAATATTTCATAATTTTGTTATTAAACCAAGATTTAAGCAACAAAAAGAGTTTTAATACTTCTATGTATAATCTTTGAGAAGTTATGAAAGTTAGAAAAATAAAATTCAATTTAATACTCGAAAACAATGCGACTTAAGAGAGGAAAACTGAACATGGTTTTTTCCTTTATTTTTCTTTTACCTTAATTTCCATTTGCTTATTAACGGGAAAATTTCTCATTGCTCAAAAAAAGTACCGACAATACATATAAGCATCTAATAAGTTTAACAAAAGACACTTTGATTAAAATTCTTCACAATTAACAAACTGTGGAACAAGAAATCATATATATATATATTTAAAATACATTCCCTAAAAAATGGATACGAAGTATTTATTTACTAATGAAAAAAAACCACCCGTTTTAACGAATTATCTTCAAAATTCGCTTGCCATAAAGTGATAAAATAGATGTGAATCAGAATTTTAAGCAAATGAATTAATTGATTGTGAAATCAGAAGTATCTAATAAGAAATAAGAAAAAAAGAAAAAGAAAAGCGTTACACTTTTCTTTCCTTTTCTTTTCTTTTTTTTTTTTTTTTTTTTTTTTTTTTTTTAAGGGTGAATTTGCCCAAAAAAAAACCTTTTTTTTTTTTTTTGTCCTTTTTTATATATAGTTTTTTTTTTTTTTTTTTTGGTCTTAGTTTTTTCTATCTCTATAACGCATCACTAAACTTATGAGTGTAACTAAGGGTTAAACAACTTTCTTTATTTGTGTTTAAGTAGACGACAAAAATAATATTACGCATTCGGGAATTTGGTGCATTCTTCGAAGGGAAAAAAAACAATTACGGGTTTCAAATATTCTCTTTGATCACTGCTGATACAACACAAGCGTGCATTTTCTAATAAAGAGAAATGCACGAATATGCGCTTTTTGAGTTTATTTCTTAAGTTTAACTTCCATTTCTATTAATAAGTTTGAAGATTAAGAATTTGAATGAATTGCATCCATTTTGTTCTTTTCATTTATTTATTTTTTCCAAAGAAAACGTTAAAATAACTGTTTTTCAATTTAAAATAAGAGGAGTTGGAATTGAAAGCCCAAGGATATTTCGTGAAGAAAACAATTGTCTTGGCGAAAGTTAATAAGATTGTTTTGGAAAAAAGTTTATTTTTATTTGATTTTTACATAATGAGACTTTCTTAAAAATTGAAAAAAGGACATGAAATTTGTTCCTAAGAAAGAAAACAATACATTGTTATTAGTATCGAGCTCATTTTAAAATTCAATTTTATGCAAAAATATTTGACTCTTAATTATCTTTTTTCTTACTGAAGACTTACAGACCAATTAAAAATCTATTCATAAATTTATGGTTCTAGAATAATTCGTTGTAGGTTATAAGAATTTGCATCTTTAGCTACATTACATTTCAAGGAGTAAGTTTAAAAATTACTTTCTCAAATCCTTTTAAATGGTATTATGAAATAAGACATCAGAATATACAAAATTTCTCCGCGCATTGATTTCTTGATATTTTTATACTTATAAGGCAATTAATTATCGAATTTTTTTCAGAAAAGCATGGAAATAAACCTACTAAATGGCTTATTGTAGGTTTATTTCTATGATTATATCTATATCTATCTATCTACCTATTTCTCTTTCTCTCTCTCTCTCTCTCTCTCTTTCTCTCTCTCTCTCTCTCTCTATCTATCTATCTATAATGGATCAATAAGTCCCGAGACTGTGTGGTCGTTTTTTTGCGATTTCCTCCTTCAAACGCACCAGCAAGTCAATATAATAATCACTGTTGATCGATTTACCTTTTTTGAGGTAGTCAATGAAAATCACGCCATGCGTATCCCAAAAAACTGACGCCATGACTTTGCCAGCTGACTGCTGGGTTTCCGACGCTTCGGACGGCTTTCGCCAGCTGTGCGCCACTCAGATGACTGCCGCTTCGACTCTGGAGTGTAGTGATGTATCCATGTTTCATCCATGGTCACGTAACGATGCAAGAAATCTTTTTTGTTGCGAGTAAATAGCGATAAACAGCTTTCTGAATCATCGACTCGTTGCTGTTTTTGTTCCATCGAAAGCAACCGCGGCACCCACTTGGAAAAAACCTTTTTCATGCTCAATTTTTCATGAAGGATAGTAAATACACTTCCATATGATATCTGTGTCATCTCAGCAATCTCACGGAGCTTCACTTTACGATCTTTCATTATAATTTTTGTCACTTCACTCACATTTTCCGGTGTAACGGCTTCCACAGGTCTACCCGAGCGTTCCGCGTCATTTGTGTCGGTACGACCACGTTTAAACACGGCAAAACACCGACAAATCGTTGCTTTTGATGGACAAGAGTCCGGGTAACATTTTTCAATCCATTGTTTTGCTTGCACGGTGTTTTTACCCATTAAAAAACAATGTTTTATCAGAACACGAAACTCAGTTTTTTCCATTTTTTAAACAAACTACAAAACGACTTTACTCCAACCTCGATAACTCAGCTGTTTCTGGTCCGATCGACTTAAAATTTTGACACGTTTCAAGCAAAGGTTAGTACTCTAGAAAGACCTGGTTACTGGTTTACTACGAGCGCCATCTCTGGGTTAGTCTCGGAGCTTATTGATCCATGTGTTATTTACTCGCAACAAAAAAGATTTCTTGCGTCGTTACGTGACCATGGACGAAACATGGATACATCACTACACTCCAGAGTCGAAGCGGCAGTGGCGCACAGCTGGCGAAAACCGTCCGAAGCGTCCGAAAACGCAGCAGTTAGCTGGCAAAATCATGGCGTCAGTTTTTTGGGATACGCATGGCGTGATTTTCATTGACTACCTCGAAAAAGGTAAATCGATCAACAGTGATTATTATATTGACTTGCTGCTGTGTTTGAAGGAGGAAATCGCAAAAAAACGACCGCACAGTCTCGGGACTTATTGATCCATGTCTTATAATCTAAAATTTCCCAGAATTTCAATGTATTGGGCAGAAAAAACTACAAAACTACTGTACTTTCAGATATTTCTTGGAAATCCCGAGTTTTCAATAAGGAACAACATAAAATTGAGAAATTATTTAATAGCATAAAATGAAGAGAGAAAAAAAAAAGTTGATAAATTTTGGAAAGTAAGGACCCTTCTGCAAACAGTTCAGACAGGAATATTTTGCATTTCATATTTTATATTATGCAAGAATTAATTATTAAATTAAGATTAATGAAAGATTTTAAATTAACATAATTACATCATTTTGTCACGATGTCTTCTCCAGGAGACACTTATTTTTCTAAAATAAAAATCAAAATAATTTTTTTAACATTTTTCAGTATTTTTTCATATATTTAGAACCAATAGATACAGGTGATTTTAAAATTCATGGTTTAAAGTTGGTCTTGGGTCTGAGGAGGTTAAATTTGTTTTTAAAAAAGTAAAAAGGGAATCAGCTTTTAAATAAACATGGAATAATTTATTTTAATTATTTTGAAAATTAAAGACGGGTTAATTAATATAATATAATGAAAAATATAAATAAATAACTATTTTCTAAAATATTTAAGATTTAATTGCTATCAAAGAAAAATTCTCTGTTAATAAAAAAAAAATTATAATATTTCTCAAGTCAAATAAATTACTACCAACCCTGTTATCTACTATTTTTAAGTAAATATCTAAATAATATACTTTTTACTTAATAATGTTATTACTTTCCTACAGATTTTAATAAGAAGTTTTAAATGATAAATTAGGTTTTCATTCTGAGTTAAATTGGTTTTTAAAAAATCTGTAAATCGAAATGGGTCATCTGTATATCGACTGCTTGAATCTAGAATTTGTGCTACCATTCTAGAAACAGATATAAATATATATTATTATAGCTTGAAGAAAAATAGCATTGTCAGAGCTTCTACGCTTTATCCAAGCATTTGATTTGAAATATATGCGTTTGTAATTTTTAAATATGTAAGTGAATTATTATTCTAAATTTAAAGTATATTTGGAAGATAATGTCCAAATGATTGTTCAGTTGTGCGTGTGTTTAGTGCAACATTCTTATAGTTTTCTTACGCGTGTGGATTTGTATACATAATTACAATGATCACTAATAGCTGTTTCATTTCATTTTATGACAAATACAAGTTCTTTCATATATCCTTTAAATATCTACATTTGGTAAATTCAGTTATTAATTAATGAATATTTTTTGAGTTGAAATCTATGCCATAATTAGTTTCAAGTAAAATGATTTTGATAGCCATTGACCCGATATCTCCAACAGGCGACATTGAAGTAACAGCGTTCTAAATTAGAAGTGAGATGATTTAAGTAAGAAACTAATAATGTTACATATAAACAGCAAGCTTAAGGAATTCTACTGTATATTTGATAATTTTCTACTATACAAATAATAAAAAATAAGAATACATAGCGTGTACTTTTCTTTCTCTCAGTAAACGCCATTTTCGTTTTGCCATAAATAAGCTACGAATAAAAATTGCTCACTAAAAGTAGTTTTTTTTTCAGTACCACCATCTATTAACAAAAAAATTAACTAATTATCGGTAACCAATTATGCCTCTTATTTAAATTGGCAGCACTTTTTTAAAGTATTGTTTAGTGTCTCCTACAGACTACACCGGGACTGAGGAGGTTAAAGCTTAAAAATTGCAGAACAGATATATTATATAAATATATATATTCTCTTCTTGCTATTAAGTTGTTTGTATTCATTTTCTTTCTTATTTTAAACAAGTTTATTTTAAAATTTAATAATTAATATATTTTCAGTTTCTTCCGGTACTTTCAAAAAATACATTTTTTAAAACTACTAATTTTTTCTATTACAGATTGTGTGTGTGTGCGTGTGATTGTGAAAGAATCTCTAAAATGTCGAATTTCCCCGGTGACGTTATCATTCAACCACGCAGTTGATATATCCAGCATGCCCTTATTGGTCCTTTCATCTGAGCCTTGTGTTTGACTATAACGAAACTTCACGAGCATCTAAATAGGGCACTAAATGTTAAAAATATTTGAAAAATGTGACAGACTATATCTTCCGCTATCTTGTTTTCAAAAGTCGTAGCATAACAAATGTTGTTAAATGATTTGATGTATGAACTTATATTTACTATCCCTGTGTGACTTAAGGTATATCATTTCGATTAAACATCTTGATTACTGATTATTGATCAACAAACTAATCATTGGTTCACAGAGACATCTCTTTTTTAGAAGCCTCGTGTTTCATTTGATATTGTTTTCATAAATTTGAGTGAAACAATTTAACTTCATACGTAATATTTTTGGATTTAACTTGCAATTCTCTACGCATACACGTTCTCTTCTCATGACCTATTCTGAAATGAATTTTAGATAATATACTAAACATTTCGTAATTAATGACATGATACTGCAAATTCATTTCTCCTGGTTGAAATGGTACAAATAACTTCTCTTCATCATACCTCTTAAAACATAAATCATTTTGATCATCTTTAATCCAAATGTGCACATTTCTTAGTTTTAGCAGAAATAACTTTCGAAAGTCCTTTGGAGTGCTTTTCTGGAAAAAATTTTTTATCTTCTTATTTACTCAAAATTAATGCGCGTAACTTTTTAGAAAACATTACAATTCACTGCGACACTCATTCAATATCACTTAAGATATCAGATAAAAAAATACAATTTAAAAAAACGTTTCATGCACCAGGAAAATTTATAATAAACTGAAAAACAGTATTGTTCCACAGTACAACAAACAGATGCTCCGTAAACTCAGTCGCTAAAAAAGGATTTGGCGACAGACGTGCGTCCTCGTTCTCATCAACTATTGGTTTCAACTTTAACTAGAACACATATGTGTTGCTTGACATTCACCGTTGATGGTCCGATGTATAAGAATATATCTAAATATTTTGGTCTTTCCCCAATGTAATTGGTATGAGTTCACATTCACTGGAGAAGTCGACATTCTACAATTTCAGTCTTTCGTGATAACACACTGACACACATATTTATATATATATATATATATGTGTGTGTGTGTGTGTGTGTGTGTGTGTGTGTGTGTGTGTGCATTTTGTTACAAATTTCTCAATTGTAATTTTTAGCGTTTCAAAATATTGTATAAACACAGATTGAAACGAAACACTTAACAAACATACAGAAACATATGATACATTGTATCAGGAGGTGTTTCACTATATGAAAACCCGCAACATAAATCAGACATTTATTCTAGAAGAATAAAAAAAAATAAGCTCGGAATCCAATAATATGACAACTTCAAAAGAACTGCTTTTTTTTTAACTTTTTCGTATTAGTATTAATGATGAAACTAACTGGGGAACCGAATGTTTCTCATATCCCCCTTCAAATAATTTAAAAAAGAAAAGAAAAGTATTTGAAGCAACTACCTTTGTTTAGTAAAATATACCATTCAGTACAAATGATTAATATTGTAGATGACATAAGAGAGAAATTAATTTTTTATGATAACCAGAAACATTTCTTCTCACAAAGAGAGTAAGAAAAGACTTATTCCTGACAGAATTATTATGTTTAAATTTCAGTGAAATTTAAAAGTACGCATGTGTGTTAAAAGTTAAAATTATGCAATTTGTTCATTCATTTTAAGATATTGTCCAATTAATTCAATCGGAGATAGTTTCTTTTAACTAATCTTATTTGTAATAAGTATTAGAAGAATAGCCACAACAATATTAAAAAATTGAGCATGATTTAAGAACTATATCCATTTTAAGTATTTCTTATCGAGAAATGAAGTGTATTAGAATTGTGTTCAAACATGAACGCCTCAGAGTTTTGGTCTTTAACTGACATTTGTATATTGGAATATTACACGCTTTCATTGTATTTAATTTTGGTCTTAGAATGTAATTTTTGCTTATTTATAATTCTAAATGCGAATATAAATACGTACTGATTATAATATTAATTTCTGTTAATACGTTAATTAAAAACTTTATTATTAAGGGGAGAGAAATGTTATTAAAAAAAGTAACTGTTGTACTGAATGCTCATTTTATTTCTGTTGGTTATTTTCATTAAAAAGCATGAAATATGTGATTATTTTACATTTAAAAAATTCTTCAAATGTATTCAGTCAAATCTGTATTTTTCATGCTAAAATAAATCATCAAACTTAAGTATAAATCAACACTTTTTTCACAATATGTTTCTTAATGTCTTCACTTAATCATCTTTCTCTAACTATGGCAACATCTGAATCAATAAAAACAGTATTACGTAGCATTGCTGACCAATCTTTATGTTATTAGTTGGACATAGCGATATAAAAAAGAAAGTAAACGAAGAAGTATTTCGAATGTTATCTGGAAAGATCAATCTGCGATAATTAGGAGACCTTTCTAGCTTTAGGGATTCTAATATTATGATTCGTCTGCTACCCATCTGACAGAATTTTGTTTTTCTTTCGGTTATGCATTTACCAATATTAGTTTTACAATACCTTCTTAAACAGAAATCTTACAATAAGGAAATTGCATTTACTCTTAAATAGATTATTGTTCTTAAACAGAGGAAAATAAATATATATTTGTTTTCCATTCCTATTTTATTAAATGGTATAAAATCTGGAAATAATATGAAACAAATGTATTTCATCCGCGATTCCTTGCCTATTAGAACTAATTTGAATACAAAAGAGAAATTGGAATGTACATATGTGTAACGAGGTACACAAATCGTTAAATAATATATCCATGCCATGAATTTGAAGTATCGATTACCACATTAATATATCAAAATAATAAATTCAACATTGTTAGTCAGTTTTCATGTTTACAAAAGAGAGTTTTTCTAATTAATGTTTAATAAAGTACATAACTTCGTCATATTTGAATGTATTTCTGTCTTTTGATTTTGATTAAATATAATAAATTTTCCGTTGAAATTTATCGAGTTTTTTTCATTTTATTACGACAATTTGAAATTCTCCCTCAGTTTACAAAAGCACTTTAACTATATTGCTTTGCAAGTACTTACCACATAGATAGAATTTGAGAATTTATATGTCCCAAAAGTGCAATTCCCAACATGTATGCTTATGTCATCAAGCGTTTAAGAACAATTTACATTAATAATATAAAATAATTGGTTTATAACAGAACCAACATTTTGTAATCGTGTAAAATATTTAATACATCAGGAAGAGTATAAGCACACAAAACTATAAATAAATTATCATATAATCAATCGTGTATTTTACATACTATCTCGTCAGTAATATAATGCATGTTAATTGAAGTAATAAAAAATGTGTTTTATCAATTTTGGGATAATTTATTTATTTCTAATTTTTAAAAGGGCATAATCCAAGTATGTGTGTTGACTATTTTTTTTATTTATTATCTTATTAAAATAGTTCGTTAACAAAAGTTTAATCTCTTTGTTTATAATTATTTTCATTAAATAACACGATTATGTACAATCTTGAAGATTTATCTTGTTTACGTATGAACCATTTATATATGTTTATATATCATTTCCTCAGAATTTCAAATTAACATTTTTATAACTATATGTGGACTGAAAACTTTGTTTGAAATTTTGCATTTCCTAGTATAATGAATATGCATTGCATAAAAACATAATTCTATAGAAGCAAATTTAATTAAGTGAGGAATTATCTCATCCATTCATTATTTATAAGATAAAACTAATTCATTGAGTTTCAAGTTGATTTGACTAAGCAAATATCTTAAGTTAAAGCAGCCCTGCAAAATTTACTAAAGAAATTTAGTAGTATGTTAAACAAAAAACGTGAAAAGTTGTTTATAAGAAAATGGATTTAATTTGTAAGAATATGGAGAATATATATATATATATATATAATTAGAAATTTAAATGTAAATAACACATCGATCAATAACTCCCAAGACTAACCCAGAAATGGCGCTCGTAGTAAACCAGTAACCAGGTCTTTCTAGAGTACTAACCTTTGCTTGAAACGTGTCAAAATTTTAAGTCGATCGGACCAGGAAAAAGGTTTTTTGAAGTGAAGTGAAAAAGGTTTTTTCCAAGTGGGTGCCGCGATTGCTTTCGATGGAACAAAAACAGCAACGAGTCGATGATTCAGAACGCTATTTACTCGCAACAAAAAAAGATTTCTTGCGAAAAAAAAAAAAAAAAAAAATTTTGGAAAAAAAAAAAAAAAAAAAAAAGATTTGGAAAAGCATTGGAACGACCTAAAAGGTGGTTAACCCTAAAGGGTGACCCTAAAAGGTGATTAACCTAAAGGGAATCACCCTAAAAGGTGATTAACAAAAGGTGTTATGTTGATGAATAAAAAAAAATTTTGCAAAAAAAATATTGTTTTCAATTTTAGACTCGGGAGTTATTGATCGATGTGTTAAACACCAAATTATAACCATACACACGTTAGGAAATATCTTAATATTTAGAAAATGGTACTTTGATCAGTATTATACTTCTTAGTGAGAAACATATACTCTTAAGCATATATCTATACCAATGAAGCACTATAAACTAAGAAAATTAAAAATAAAAATATGAATTTCACTGTAAAAGGAAAACATAATATATTATAGATAAGTGTCCCAGAACAAAAGTTAAAATTTAAACATTTATGTGACAAATACCAAAATACAACAACAAATGATGATAACAACAAATGACGCTTTATTCATAAATTATCAGGCACAGGTTAGAGACGTAGATACAGGAACTAGAAAACAGCACTGATACTGACAATCGAGATTATAACTGCTACATTCAGCTCACCATCTTACAAGTTCACTCTAAGGACGAATGTCCACAATAATAGTCTGCACTTCCAAGGCTGGCTTCCACAGTTGCCTGGCAAATACATGCCTCTCCGCAAATTCACTAGACACACAACCGTCACTTCCTCGGGAAATCCAATGTCTATCACTTCCAATCAAATTCCCTATCGATGGTTTCAGAAGAGTCCAATGATAGGCTGTCTCCGGCTCTCGATTTATTTATACTTGTTTCGGCGAGATAAGACATCACACCAAAAATTCATGAAAAGTCCGTTACTTTCTTTCCGATCAATATTTCGCCAAAATTCCAGCAGAATTTGGAACCTTTTATTTGCCACCAAAATTGCCAAGTTTCTCGCAAAGTCACCAAATTGTCATCAAGGTGTCATTGCTTAAATTTTTCTTGTCTGGTTGATGACATCTCTGGAAAATATGTATTTTCCTTTGAAAGAGAATCATGACAGGGAAATACCATTACATGTTCTTTACAGTGCTCCCCAAAAACAAAGACTATCAGCCCGAAAGTCTTATCACATACAACTATGATCAGTTTTCCGATATGAAGCCATCCGATGTCAGTAAATGACTCATGGCTTGACTTTGGACAACTTCTGAACACTGAAGCCAACATCCTGTGTTTCTTCCAGTAGCAATGTAGTACTGGAACCAGATCTATCCATAGATTTCAATTCATAAAATCGCTGAACAGTTTACTCCGTCTCTTCCAGTTCATTCGTTCGCTGGCTGGTTTTGCTCTCTGGTTTCTAGTTCATTCTTTATTTGGCCAGTTTAATTTGCTCTCTGGCAAAGGCAAGAACGCTTTCTGAATACGCCTTTAAATTACTCATATTATTTAACTAGGGAAGCGTATCACTCGGTAGTTCAAAGAGCATGCTACAAGGAAATTGATGCGTTTATCCGAAAGGTATTCTTCCCGTCCATTCGATCATATCATACATAATTCGAGAGACCAACCCCCCGCTCCGCACATAGTGCACTACGGGTTTGAAGTAGGAAGGTTCTCGTGTATAAACTTATTGTCTCGCTCTGCCACAGCAAGAGTCGCATGTGCGCCTGCGGGAGCATCCAAGAACACTCCCAAAGCACATTGATGCCGGGCTGGTCTTTTTACCGGGCTAGGAAAAGGCTGCCCACGGTGAGGTGTAGCAGGCTCTGGGCTACTTAATGGTAATGTCCTATCTAATGCTCCGGCACCTAGACATCTTTGCAGTCTCTAACGCCAGGGGCGGGTGCCGGGGTACTTGGGTTCTTTAGAGACAAATGATGAGAAAACCTCATCGCGAACCCTTTCCCTTAGATATAATGGACTCACCTGAAATGGTTTCATGTCGGCTGTATGGCCTTCACTTAACCTCGTTTACCTTTGAGGAGATTGTCTCGTTGTCTCAGGTACCTAGACATCTTTGCAGTCTTTTACACCGTAGCGGGTACCTTTGACTGTGATACTTGGAACCCGATGCCCATTTCACAGCCCTCAGCATCTTAGTGGGTCCTTTCTCACCGAGGACTCACTCCTATCATAAAATTGTCGCACCGAAGTGCGATCTAAACTAAAGAGATTGTCGCACCGAGGTGCGATCTTTACTGATTAGAGTTGGCCGTGGTCAACTCATCCACAAACTTCATTAGAGAACGAAGTATTCTAAGATTTTTGGGCTTAAGCAACGAGGCTAACCCATGCTCTGTGTCCAGCTGAGAGTACAACCTCCTGGTTCGAGGACAACTTGTGAGGTAGTGGAGCGCGTCACCGACTCCACCACACTCACAGCTGCCGTTCCCCTCGATTCCGAACCTCTGGAGGTATGCGGGAAACCTGCCATGTCCCGTCATCAGCTGCACAATCTGCTTGTCACTGACTCGGAGTTGTAACACCGGGTTGGGCAGGATCTGGTGCGTGAGCACCAGTCTCAACTGCTTAATCTGGAGTAATGAACACACGCAGTTCTTTTTCGTCCAAAAAGTCACAAAGTATCTTCAGGACCCTGGAGACTCCGATTGGAACCTTCGTCCAATACCACATTATAGAAGCTATTCTTCTCCATATCAGCATCATTCAATGCTCGGTCAACAGTTCCTACATATATGATTCTCAAAACATCCAGCCTAACTATCATTCCAGCACTTCACTGTGAAACATTGAAGTAAGCTCCAAGATTAACGATTTTGAATAGTCAGTTTTTGAGATATCCTTGAAATCTTGATTCTTTTACTCTTACAATTTTCTTTTGAATTTCGTCCTTTAGTCATTCTACCATTCCTTCTTCTTCTTTGATTTAGCATTTCATTCCTCCTTTCACTTCGGCTTCTTCGGCCTCTACCTTGGCAGCTTCAGCTTCACTTAATTCCTCGGGAATAACTTCCGTTTTTTCTTTTACCTCCTCTACCGGATCTTTATTGTCTGTTTTCTTTTACAAAGAAACTCCTTTTTTTACTTCAGTCTCTACAGAAGAGTTACCTTTGGACTATTTTGTGATACTATTCTTGTTAATATACGAAGATTTAGCATCAGAATATAATCTCAGTTCCTTGTGCCAAGTTTTCATTCATTTCACCAAACGTTCTTGTCCAGCATTTATCTCAGCTTGCTCATCGTTCAAATCTGCCATCAAAATGAACAGCTTTTCTAATTCATCCTCCAATGATCTGGACACTGGCAGTCACTTTGGTACTACACTTCTCACACCTATGTTTCGAAAACTTCTTGGGTGTGTGAGAGTGAAATCAAGTTCAGCTAAGAGGATAACAACAAATGCTCTTTATTCACAAAGCTTCATAATGATCTACACTAGTAACAGAGCTTGGATAATAACATGAAAACAAAGACCGACCTGCACTTTTAAAGGTTAGGTAAAGATACAGAAACAAACAAAACAGCACTGAAACCTGACAGTCCCGATTATAACCGCAACGGTCAGCTCACTATCTTACTAGTTCATACTACAGATGAACCTCCACAATAATATTCTACATTTCCAAGGTAGGCTTCGACAGTTCTTTACAAATACACACCTCACCCCAAATTCATTCAACCACTCAACCGTCAGTTTGTCGGCAAATACAATGGCGATCTTTTCCAATCGATTTCTCGATCAATCTATTCAGCAGAGTCCAATGACAGATTAACAGTGGTTCTTGGTGTATTTATCCTGTTCCTGCATTTGCCTCATAAGTCAATTACATCGGCTAACCAAATTTTTAGTGCTGTATTCGTAGTGCTATTTTTATTTGGTAAAGTATCATACACGAAAAGAATCTTGTTATACATTTAATTTTCCTTTTTTGCAGTTCACTTCTTCATCATATGGAAGCGAGTTAGGGGGAAACCTGCACCCCAATGCAAACAGTGGAAGCAGATGAGAGAAATCGGGAAAGTGAAAGCACATTTCATTGTAAAAAGTAGGGTGAAAAGAGAAAATGGGAATCCTATTCTAAGTATTTAAAGGTAGAGTAAAAACCATATATATATATATATATATATATATATATATATATATATATATATATATATATATATATATATATATATATATATATATATATATATATATATATATATATATATATATATATATATATATAGATAGATAGATAGATAGATAGATTCGTGATAGATTTGTTGAAACAATTTGGATGGATGTTAATTCTAAAATTTCTTGAAAAAAAGGAAATACATTAAAGTCAGAAAGAAGGTTACAATGAAGTTTATACTGCGGTGTGTGTGTATTATTTTACGTTTATAGTAATATCACACACACACACATATATATATATATATATATATATACATACATGTACATTGAAAAAAATATTGATTTACGATTTCTAAATCAACTATCCAGTAGTTTTTATTATGTAAATGTATTGAAATATTGAATTACACCTCACATTTGGTTTTGCTGTTTATTCTTTTCAATTATTTTACTATAATGTGAAGAATTCTTATAATTATTTAAAGTTGAACGATAATGAGAATGAAAAATATTCATCTTTAAATTGCATACAGTAATATAAAAACTGTGAAGTATACGGACACTATATCTTGCAAATGCTTTCAAATATAATGATCAAGAATTAACGTGTATAAATGTATGCAATTATTTCTATCAATCAGTAAACAATCGTTCAATAAATGATCAGACAAAAAGAAATTTTATATTCCTTACTTTTTTACACAGTGAAATGTGATTATTTTCTTTTACATAGTAGCTATAAAGATAACAAAGTGGTGAATGCAAAGAAAAAACTCCAATATATACTCACAGAGCAAAACCTGAACTAGTTAATACTTACAAAATGCATTAATAAGACTATACTTGAAGTATTTACAAATATGACGTGCCATATAATATACATTATGCCTGAAACTTTACCAATATTTATCCCATTTAAAATTATGCTTTGAAATTTATATTCAGAGTCGTATTTGCTTACTAGAGAAAATGAATGTTTCAAAGGAATTGCAAATATTTTATTCATATAAGCATTCTACCTTTAAAGTTATGAATCACATTCATTTCACAAATAGTCTTTAACCAAGGGTTTGAAAAATATCTTGTTTAACTAGTGAAAATATATATTATAAAGGAAGGCTACCTTACTATTCAACCTAACTAACAATTCGATTAAATGCACGCTGACAAAGTTAAATATTTGAGAGTTTGTATTCCACTGCTTTGTTATTATATTTATAGGAATGTTGCAAATTGATGATGACAAATATTTAAAGCAAATATTTGAAGAATACGTAAGAGCTGAAGTAAAACTTTCTAAGTGTTTTAAAAGGAAAACTAAAGCAATTATTTTTCATATGTCATCAGTGGTTTATACTAAAATAGCAAGATAAAAAACACACTAAACAAAAATCAATTCAGAATAATCACTATTGTACCATGGATTGCATTACCGAAGCGAAAAATAGACAATCTCATCCTGTAATCAGTATTTAAATCTACATGAAATAGTATAAGCGTTAGATTATCATTATCAATTTATTAATTGAAAAGAACACATAACTAAGACCTAAATATCCATTAATAAAGAGTTGAAATTTGTTTACATGTTGCGTATGTTAGCTGATGTTTTATAAGATGATATTTTATTTATGTTTATTACATATATATTACTATAATATATACAGGAATAAATATAAACTATATAAAATAGGAAATTCTCCCTAGCCATAGCTTGTTAAGGCATCAAGTTAATAATAATAAAAAGTTAGTATTAAATCATTTTTATTCTTCAAAGTTGCTTTTTGATTCATTTAATTAATTGGTTTTATCAAGAGTTACCTATATCACATGATGAGTTTAATTCAAATACAAAAATAAACTCTCAAGCCAATCTTGACACTAACTGATGACAAGTGCAATTATGGACGGGGATTGGAGAAATTCTTACTCTCCCTATCCTTTTCAACGAATGCTTCAACCGTAAGGACAAGAGCGGGTTTCCCTAATGAACCATAAGATTTCCTGTCAACTTTCATTTTGTTTCCGTAACCATCTCCAACTATCTGCCAGTTATCTACCAACCTCTAAAGAGGGGAAGGAATTCGGTGAAAATACATCACAAATGAACTTGAAGTAATCCTCTGAAGGAAAAAATATTCGTCTTTACCGCTTTCGGTCAGTTCACTTCCATAAGGAATCTTACTTTTAGAAAGCTATTGAAGTATCTCAAACAGAACAGGATTGTATGTGCATAACGTTTAGAGGGTTAAATCCTTCATTTAAGGCTTTTATCTGGTAGCTGTGTTTGAATAAATTACGCGTGATTTTTATTTAATTATTCTATTTGGATCTGAATTAATTTTAGTGTTCAAATACGTTTCTGGAATTTTTTTTATATTATACTTTAATAAATTTATAGCTTTTTTTCATTAACATTTTGCATATGTTTTAATTTAGGATAATACATAAATTTCAGTGTTTGAATTGTTTTAATATCTTACTGCTTTTTTTTTTAATTAATTGTATTGTATTTATAGTTTTTTTTTTAGTTTTATTAACTTTGCATAACTTTTTCAGGAAATAATTTCTAATATTTGGAATCATTTTGTATTATTTAAATGTCAGATGTTTTAATACATAATTAACTGCAATAATGATATATATATACTTAAACACACTCACACACACACACACACATATATATATATATATATATATATATATATATATATATATATATATATATATATATATATACCATCAAAGGTCTTACACTTGTTTATAAATTATATAATACTAAGTACATTTATCTATTTTCTTACTCTATTTTAATATTCAACACTCTAAGACTTATGTTGAAACATATTATTAGTAGGAATATTTCTGGCTCCCAATGTGATTAATGTATTAGTTATACGTTTCTATGATTAAAATAACTATTTTGGTAATTTGTAATGAAGGCAACATATATTTCAAGTTCAATAAATTTAAATAGTATCCTTTTTAAAATATTTATATCAAACTTCCTTCAGATCTTTAGAAAAGTTTCCCAAGTATTAATTCTCCGACATACTAATTGTTACGGAAAGACTTAAACGTCAAAATTGAGCTTATCGAAAACTTTCGAAACAATTGTTTAAAACTTTCTACAATTGTCGAGGCAGAACTTTTCGAAACTTGTATGTGGGAATAAAGATTGAGTCAAATGAGAAAGATGTATATACCTATGAAACTATTTTAGCTGAAACAAATTAGGTAGAAGCCAGATATTTTAACAGTGTATAGAATAATATAACAACTCTCTAAAGCAATATTATGAATTCTATTTTCAAATTATATATGTATATACTGCGAATATTTTTGTATCAAATGCTTAATATGGAATTAAAATGTAATCCTTAGGTAGACTTAGAGTTATTTTCCATCATCGGTAATTTCAGTCTAAAATTTGAATATACGGATATTTAAAAGAGAATTCCCCCTCCCCATACACTTTAAAATCAGTCATTTTATAATAAATAGAAAACACGAGTGAAAGTGCCTTATACTAATAAGAGTAGATATATTTAATTTTCATTCTCCGAAAATTTAATTAAGATTGAATTTGTCGATGTAAGTTTCATATTATTAATGAAGTATATAATATTATAAAACGGTGCTACACATACACACACACACAATTTATTTCACCAACAAAGACAAACAACAACAGTGTTCACAAAGTTTAAATTTGTGGTCAATTAATTCATTTTAATTGTTCAAAAATTGAATTTTATCTTAAATAACCAATACTATAACAATATTTTCCAGATTCTCTTTTTTCGTATGCTAGCTTATAAGTCGAATGCCCTTGTGACAGCCATGTATTTCATCCTTCTCAATCCATTATGCGTCCCTTTTAACGCTAATCAACACAATCACCAATGAATTTAAATCAGACAATAACTGAACTTGAGTTTATTAGAATCTCAAAGTAATCAAAACCCAAGACATTTATAACTAAGCCTGTGGATTAATTCTTATCCACGTCTGAATCTCAAGACAAAGTACTTCACCTCCCACGCCTGAATCTAAAACCTACGTACTTAACTCTAACGAACTAATCAGAACCAAGTCCTCAGTAAAACTTTCACCTTTGATCTCATTTATCTTTACTCATTTTTGGTGTCACCCTGATATATTTGTTGATAATTTTCACTTACTCTCTCTATCACCAAAACCGGTATTGGATTATTAGCTGCTTATAAATACATATCGTCAATTCCATTCACTTTATTTCGATAACTCTATTCAAATCTACAGAAGTCACGTTTCATTCATTGTGAGAAATTTTCAAATCAAGCAATATCATATTGAAGTCCTTAAAGGTTATTTGAAGGGTAAATCGTGATTGATGATAAATCGTGATAAATTTTCAGAAATAATAGAATAAATTTTAATCAGAATTTACTTGGTACGTATAACTGAATGTTTATATTCTATTCGAAATTAAGAATATTTTTATTTAAACATGCAACTTAAAAATTTTAAGTAACGTAATTTTAACAATAATTTCTATAATTGACTTTTTTAAGGTCTCCTGTTTCAAAAAGTCAAATACTAGTGTACACGCCACTAGATGGCGCTTTCGTGAGTAGAAAGTTTTTCATGTTTTTTATTTGTATCAGAGAGAGAGAGAACACTGTAATGAGGAGTAGGTCGGAACGCCGTCCACTAATAAAGTGTTTGAGAGAAAAGGTTATTATTGCGTTCTACATATATACTTCAAGTCTATATGCCTGTACAATTGGTCAAGTCGCCGGAGAAGAGGAGTTCAAGTATTTGTTCCAAGTGGTAACTGTGAGTAACTTTCAGTTTCGGTAATTTTGAACTAGTGTTTTTACTTTCGTTTTTGTAAATGTACTTTCGGTTTTGAGAATATACGTTCGTTTTTAATAATTTTGAATTATAAATACTCAGGTTCTCTTCTCAATTATAATTATGTCGGTCTTAAATAAGTTAAAAAAGAGCGAATTAATTGAAGTCGCTGAAGAACTTGATATAAGTATTCCTAAGAGTGTTAAAGTCGTCCATTTAAGAACTTTAATTGAGCAAAATGATGTTTACAAAACTAATTATGAAGTTGGTGTTGAGTCAGTTATTCACAAGAAAATAGACAACGAAAAACGGGAAGAGCAGGACAGAGTAGACTGAGAATCAAAATTAGAATTAGAAAAAATTAAATTAGCTCAGTTAGAAAAACAATTAGAACTCGCTAACTTTGAGAAAGAAACACAGCGAAAAATTGAAACAGCAACATATTGCGATTCTGAGTTATCAAATTGCAATTTAGAAAATTTAATTAAAATTATTAAAACATTAACCATTCCAGTTCCTTCGCGCGCAGAGTCGTATAATCTTTTTTTCTCATCGCTTGAAAGAGCTTTCAAAACAAAAAATGTTCCGGATAAATTTAAATCAGAAATTTTATTAAATACTTAGGCGAAAAGGCTACCAATTTAATGGTATATTTGAGTGAGGATGACCTAAGCAATTATAACAAACTGAAAGAAATTGTGTTAAAGGAATTTCATTCCACTCCACAAGAGGTAATAAATAACTTTCGTAGGACACAAAAACTTCCAAACGAAAGCTACGTTCAGTTTGCGTCGAGATTAAGCGCAGCATTTGATTATTATTGCCAATTAAGAAAAGTAAGCAATTTCAAGGGAGTGTGTGAATTAATGGTTTCCGACAAAATATTTAGCTCATTAAATCGTGAACTTCAAATACACGTAGGTGTAAAGCATTGCGAATCCTGGTTTGTACCACGAGAGTTATCGAGATGCTGTGATATTTATTTATCATCAAAAAATAAGTGTAAAACCGAAACTAATGTGTGATTTCACACCCGCAATTTAGAAACAATCCACCAAAATATCGAAATGAATACAGTCCACAAAAGATTTCTAAATCGTTTATGTCCGAAGTTAAAATTTCGAAATATATTCTTTGCAAATCGAACGGGAATCATAATCTAAATTTTTGTCCCATTTTTAAAAAAAATGCATGTTAATGAAAGAATTGAGTTCGTGAAAAATAATCAATTATGTTTCAACTGCCTCAAATCACCATAAGGTTAGTAACTGTTATTCCAAGTCAAACTGTTCTATTTACAAAAAGCGACATCCCACATATTTACATATTGAGAAAAAATTTAAGGAAGGTCTAATGCATGAGGAGAAAAACCAGAACGCAATCGCACTTACTGGGGCCGCAATGGGGGCAACGGTGGGGTTAGACGCAATGTCTAATGAATTTGTTCCTAAAAGTTCAAGGTCAGGCGATCGTTTGTTGCCGGAGGATACAGAATCGCTCGCTTTACTTCTAGTGTTACTTCTAACAAATCTCAAATGGTTTTGCTGAGTACAGCAAAATTAATGATCGCGGATAACTTCGGGATGTTTCATGAAGTGCGTGCCTTGCTAGATTGCGGAAGTCAGTCATGTTTTATTTCAAAGCACTGCGCTGATAAACTTAATTTAAAGAAAGAAAAAATAAATCTTGTAGTTTCAGGTTTGAATAAGTGCTCGTCTGTTATAAACTCTGTTGTAAAAAGGAGAATTGCTAATCTAATTGGAATTCTTCATTGTTCATAACTGTGTAACATGCTTTAAAGCTAAACCTAGGGAGATTAATCAAATTATGGTACCTTTACCTAAAGAGAGAGTAACTATCAATCCTTCCTGTTATAAAACTGGCTTTGATTGTTGTGGCCCATT